>JANHFJ010007808.1:164258-175704 GCA_032468195.1 Cerberus rynchops | reverse complement strand
TCTAACCTTTAACCCTACTGAGTTTTCTGTATGTACATTATTTACATAGTACATCTCTTCAGTTATTTTTGTCATATGTCTTGGAATCATTTCACCTCCTGGATTAGAAGGGAGAAACACAGATAAATCCTCCTAAATTGGTGTTGAACAATCCACAGTTGTATAAGTGACTCCCAGATCCCTGATATGCCTCAAGTGGTCCAGAGGGGATTGCTGAATAATAGATGAAATAGCTGAAATGATAATGATGATGATGTTATTACCATATTGGCAATATTTGCATTGCTGGTGACATGAATATTATTTGTTCCCATTTTTATGAACAGTTTTGCTTGCCTTTGCTTCCATTGGTATAATTCTCCCATCTGAATGCAACACAGCACACACAATAAGATGCAGGAAATAAAGAAAACAAATTTTTGCTTTTCTTTTAGATCTCTCAGCTCAGACTGTCAAAGGAATGCAGAGTGACATTTCAACTGGTTTGTGCAAAAAAAACAAAACACCCCCGCATTGCTTAGATGACACCTCTAGTGATGGATAGGTATTTCAAAGGACTCCATATTTATTGTCTTATTTATGCCAGGTGAAATCAGTTTTATTCCTGAGCCAGAGCTTTTAAGTAAGTTGTTTTTTCTATGCTAGGCTTTTCTACTTTAAAATATTTACCTGTGTAAGAAATTGTACTTTAATTTTATTAGCAGTTTTTATTGTTACATTTGAGGTATGAATTGCTCAGAAAACTGCATAGGTTTTGAGGTTGCTACCTACATATGGAGAACTAGTTGGGTGTAACGGTTAAGACTTCAGGTCAGAAACTGGGAGACAGTGAATTCGAGTCCCATCATAGGCAGAAAGCAGTGGTGGAATTTGATTTTTTTACTACCGGTTCTGTGGGCATGGCTGGGTGGGCATGGCTGGGTGGATTAACCCTGTAAAGTGGGGGGGGAAAAATTCTTTTCACAACCGGTTCTCCGAACTGCTTAGAAAATTTACTACCAGTTCTAGCAAATAGTCTAGAACTGGTTGAACTTCACCTCTGGCACAAAGCCAGCTAAGAGACTTTGGTCCAGTTCCTCATTCCTAATCCCTAGGAATGAAGCAGAGACAGGTAAACCACTTCCAAAATCTTACCAAGAAAACTCTAGGGACTTGTTCCAGGCAGTTGATAGGATTCAACACTGAACTGAAGGCCCAACTCTCCTCCTAACAAAAATGTAAACCAACCCAAAATATGAAGAAGGGAGGAAGAAAAGACAAAAAGAAAAAGAAAAAAATGAACCCAAAATATGAGGAAGGGAGGAGGAAAAATGAAAACAAGGAATCTCATGTACTCTAAGCTCTGGATTATTAAAGGGGAAAAGTAAGAAACGATGAGGCATTACAGAATGAACAGAGTAAGCATCAATCTTTTTATTGTTAAAAAAGACTTGGATTGAAGAGGCTGTATCGATTTTAAACCCTCGTAATTCGTTTCTACCTCCAAGATGGCCACTAATGCACAAGAAGGCTACTGTAGCTCCATTCATTTGCAGTATTATTTTCAAGCATCGGTGCAGGGAAGAAGAATTGGCTGCTGGCCGAAGTGACAGGCAGTGATAGGGTAGCATCCCGCCCACTCTGTCAGCACAGACTGTCTTTGATTTCAGATGGGTAGACAAGAAAAGAAAAATGAAATGATGCTGTAGAAATAGGGGGCTGGCCAATTATAAAAGCGGTGGGGTGGGGAAGAGAAAGGAAATGCTAGACGATGAAGTGCAAAAGTGGGACTCAAGAAGTACAGTTGAATCACCCAGTGGTTTCTCTCCCCTCCACCTCCACTTGGAATATAAAGGGGAAGAATATCAAGCAAGACTGCATGGGATAATAAGCTGAAGAAGAGAGATTAATTGGTGTCAAGTAGGAACTAGGAAACGATCAGCTGATGCTTGAAAACATTGGGCTGCAGGAAATGTTTTATAGTTGCGTTTTCCCCACTGAAGGTTCAGCATTGTTGCTCTCCAGACGGCTGCCTTTTCCCTTCTGTTGGCTTGGGTGACCCCTTTTTTTTCATTGGGGTGGAAGGAATGATCAGCCTTCCATTTCGGGGTTTGCAGAACAAGAGTCTTGGATACTACACAGCAACTCAGCTATTGCTCAAAATCCTTCACCCCGATTCTTTTACTGGAGGTGCATTTCAAAAGGAGGGGAAGGGGGAAGGAGGAAGGAATTTAAATCTCAGACTTTGCTCTTAGCCCACATCTGTTTTTGATATGTGAACCTAATCCCTTCTCTACTTGACAACAAACTTCTAAAACAGGAGAGATAAAAGTACTTCTGCACATGTTCTAGCAAGTATCTGGTGTCACACTCCATGCTTAAGCCTGTATCACCAAGATACGTAGCTGGAGGATATTAGCAGCACTAAAAGTCAAGCCTTTGTAAGTCAGTAGCTTAGTCCCTTTCCTTGCAATGTTTTCCAAAAATGTACTGTATAATAACATCTCTAAAAAGAGGTCTTCCCAAACTTAGTATGCACCAATGAATTCTTGAATGTCCAAAGGAAATGAGTTCATCAGCCACATCCCTTCTTATGGCTAATCAATAGCCACACTGCTGCCATAGTCAAGATTCATCTGTTATATTAAATCTGTGAGACATAAAGCATCAGTTTGGGTTGGCCACTGAAAAGACTGACTTTCTAGCACAGACAAGAGATTTTATACTTCCATAGCCTTGGTGTTCTCTTGTCATAGCACCAAGAAGCAATCATCACATGCAAAATTGTTCTGCCCCACATTGTGGGGCTGTCTCCTCTGAGAAGTATTCTGCGCCTTTTACAATTCTTTTATAAAGCGGAACATAAGAGACGCAGAACGAAAAAGAGAAAGGAAGCTAAATACCTTGCTGTAAAAAGTTCTTCCTGAAAAATAACACATGATCTCCACTTTTAGGTATACAAAAAGGTATAGAGTCATGGAACCTTCTTTGGCTATTGAGTGATATAGCTCTGATTCAATGGATGAATTAAAAACAATTAATAATTAGGTATTTAATCATTTTACTCTTCAAATTTTGAAACAACCTTTTGAGCAGCTCTGCTGCATCCAACTCTTTGGATGTTTCTATATTCTGTAGAATATAGTTTCTATATTCTATATGAATATAGAATTGGGCCAGTGGTAGCCCAGAAAACTGATTATAATGCAAATAAATTATTTTATCTTCTTCCACAAATGTTTGTAATGACCCACAGGGATATCAAAATAACATTACAAGGATCCTTATCTTATTTATGTATGTTATTTGTTTATTTTAAAAAATTACATGGTAGCCCAACTCAGGACAAAACAGAATAACAGAGTTGGAAGGGACGTTGGAGGTCTTCTAGTCCAACCCCCTGCTCAAGCAGGAAATCCTATACCATTTCAGATAAATGGTTGTCCAATTTCTTCATTAAAAACTTCCAGTGTTGTACAATTCACAACTTCTAGAGGTAAGTTGTTCTACTGGTTAACTGATCTGTCAGGAAATTTCTTCTCTCCTTGATTAGTTTCCATCCATTGCTTCTTGTCCTGCCCTCAGGTGCTTTGGAGAATAGCTTGACTCCCTCTTCTTTATGGCAATCCCTGAGATATCAGAACACTACTTTGATGTCACAACTATTCCTTCTTTTCATTAAACTAAAGGTAAAGGTTCCCCCACACAAGCGTGCTAGTCATTTCCAGTTCTAGGGGGCGTTTCTAAGCCAAAGAGCCAACACTGACCGAAGATGTCTCCATGGTCATGTGGCCGGCATGACTAAATGCCGAAGGTGCATGGAGCACTTTTACCTTCCCACCAAAGTAGTCCATATTTTTCTACTTGCATTTTTTACGTGCTTTTGAACTGCTAGGTTGGCAAGTAATGGGAGCTCACTCCGTTACGCGGTGTTAGGGATTTGAACCACTGAACTGCCGACCTTCTGATCAACAAGCTCAGCGCCTTAGCCCCTGAACCACTGTGTCGCTTCATTAAACTAGATATACCCAATTCCAGCAACTCAAACAATGAAACTCAGAAACAAGGCAAAAACAAGTATCAGCAGTTAACAACAACAATAACACATAACATGCCAGATTTAACAATTGTCAGTAAAAAAGACAAAAACCTCTGGCTAGTGGGCATGTCCACTGGAGAAGATAATGAAATACAAAGATCTGCAAATAGAAATAGAATGACTGTGGCAAAAGGAAGCAAATGTAATATCAATAGTAATAGGTGCCTTGGGTGCAATCTCAAAACAACTGGAGCACTTGAACACTATCGGAATTGACCAATTCACCATCAGTCAATTGCAAAGGGCAGCTTTAATTCTGAACAGCTTACATCCTGAACAATACTTGTAACAGCCCATCCCGGGTTGTTGGAAAGGATTTAATAGGTAGACAAGAATGCCAAATCCAGTCTGAAAATCTGGCTGCCTGTGCAATGACCAATAATAATTTATTTAAATTTATTAGCCACCCACCTACAGTAGACTTTAACTAATCAACAACAGGCGACTTAATTTACATTCATACTTAGTCCCAATGAGAAAATTCTTATCCAGGTTTCAACACTTGGGAGAAAAAGCTACCCTTTCTAAAAGCCAAAAGGATTGGAATCAATCTTAGATAATTGTGTTATCTAATATTTGATTCTAGTATCAGACCCCATTTCCAGCAATCAGGGGTAAAAACAATCAACCAAGGAACAAAGTTCTCTGAGTTACTGTACAAGACTGAAATGACAGTACAAGGATTCTAGAGAGGAGTTGCTTTACTTTTAATGTGCAACTAACTCAAAGGAGTTAGTTTGTTATTTGCTTTCTTCCATGTTCACTGAATGAGAGAAACCTTGCTTCTGCAGCAGCAGTGGGACATTACTTGTACAACATCTGTTAGCTTCTTTATTAGCATGAGAATTTGCTGTCACACTAAAAACATACATCATATCTTGCTCCTTCACATGAACTCCTATTCCTTCCTCCCTGATGGGAACACATGAGAAAATATATTACAGAGTTCCTAAACAAATAGTTTCTGAAAGGAATGTGATGTGAAATGATGATCTTGCTGAATGATGAAAGACGAGACAATTTTCCCTCTAAGGAAAATTAGGACCTTCATTAGGATGTGTGACTGCAGCTTGCCTGTGTAGTCGTAGTTGTGCCTTTAGAAATCTGTGTGTCTATAGGAAATCTTCTTAAGGTATTAGGTGAAGTCTTTAAGGAGCTTCAAGGAGATTGCAGGGGCTGGGATGGAGGAGTGCTTGCTGGCTCCAGAACTGAATGTGAGTTGTGGATTGATTGATTGATTTAGTTTTTCATGAAAAAACTGATCTGTGTGGTCACTAAGAGTTGACACTGGCATGATGGCATGTAATCAATCAATAATCAATTCATTTACAGTATTTATAAATAACTTCAACCATTAACATTCTAGGTAGTAATAGAAACAATTAAAACAAGAAGCATAGACATGGATACCAAGGAAAATAAAATGAAATGGTCTTCAGATTCCTCATTTCTTTTATCTCTGAAGCAGAAGGTGTGATTACAATGTGTATGTTTCTAGAATGGATGGATGGATGGAATAAATGATTGATTAGTGATAGAGAGATTAAATGGTTGATTGATGAGTTAGAGATATACATGATAAATGATTGGTTGATAGAGTGAAATAGAAGATATAAGATAGCTGGATAGATAAAGAGAGAGAGAGAGAATAGAGATAGATATAGATGACTTTTCTATAATGCTGAGTTATCAATAAGAAGAAACCATTATTTATTCACTTTATAATATCCCTATAGATATTTCTCATTAAACTATTATTAGCCTTTGATGGACCTTGCTAAAGAAATATATGAAGCTGAGGGAAACTTGCTATTGCCACATTATGCATAGTTACATTTTGTTGCATGGAATCTGCAGGTATGTACTATAATTATATAACATGCACACAGTGTGTATATATATTTTTGGACCTATTTTCTCTCAACAAGGAACTAGCTTGCTTCCATCCTTTTCTGTAAAAAATTCTGCCGTGGTAAGAGTAAAACAAAACATCCAAACTAGTCAATAGGAGCAGGCACAAAGAATGAATGTAGTAATTAATCACAACGTCACTTACATTTGTTTTATTAATAATAGAATATTTTAGTGGGTGGGAGGGTGAAACATTTTTAAAAATTTTGACATTTCTAACAACAATACATTTTGATGTAAAGTGTTTTTTGACCTCCAAGTATGTTGGCATGTAATCCCTGCACTTCATAGCAGCATTTTCATCATGCTGACTAAATATTCCAGTAACACATCTGATGGGAAATCAGGGAAATCTGATTTCATGTCTGGTAGGGGACATTGTCTGAAATGGCTGCTTTCCATAGTGCTACTATCTCTAGATATTTCCACAAAGTAACAAAACATAAGCAACTAGAACTTTATAAGCTGGACAAACACATACTCTAATGGTTAATATAGGTAGTCCTCAATTTACAACAGTTCATTTAGTGACTGTTCAAAGTTACAACTGAAAAAAATAACGTATGGCCATTTTCACACTTAACGACCATTGCAGCAACCCCCATGGTCACGTGGGATACTTTGCAACTTTCTAATGGTTGCAGTGTGCCAGGGTCATGGGATCCCCTTATGTAACCTTCTGAGAAGCAAAGTCCATGGCAGAGCCAGAGTCATTTAACTACCATGTGACCAACTTAACAACTGCAAGGATTCACTTAACAACTGTGGCAAAAAAATGTTGTAAAACGGGGCAAAACTCACTTAATACATGTCTCACTTTGCAACGTAAGTATTGGGCTCTGTTGTGGTTGTAAGTTGAGGATTTACCTATACTTCACTGATCTGCACATTCCAGAAATGAGCATTTGGCACTGTTACATTTAAGTAATATTTTAAAAATCTCCTTAGACTATTGTTCATTAATAAAATTGATGGTGCAATCCTAGGTGTGTTTGTTCAAAAGCAAAAAACATATTCAGTTCAAGAAAGTTTATTGCCTTGCTAAGTAAATAAACGGACATTAAAAGCAGGGAGGATTCTCCAAGGCGTTTCCAATGTAGTCTAATGGCTATTTTTGAGAGGGGGGGGGGCGTGTTATATGCTATTGTTTAAACTCAATTATTTTATTATCCCCGCATTTTTATGCAATGAGAGGGAAGCTTCATCAATGACTAAGAGTTTGGGTTCAGACATCCAAAGCTAACAGTAGCAACTTTTCAGGAATATCTGCTTGCTGTTCCATGAATAACTTCTCGCTATGGAGATCTTCTGAATAGAGGAAAGGTCTTGCCTGAGGCATAGCACAGGCTGTGGGGGCAAAGATCTCACTGCTTCATTTTTACCCCTTTCCAGCAACTATATTTCAGATTTCAGATTGTTTCATTCCACAGTGACTTCTTCATTCAGTTGCTATTTAATTAATCAGATCTAGCTCAGCAGTGCTGTACAATCTGGGTGGAAAAAAATGGCCGAAAGCAATAAACCGGTTATAATTAAAACAATGTACTAATGATTCTACAGAAGAAGGATGGCTGTTATTATTGAAATAACAACAATAAGATTTTATAAGCACAGTACTATTGTGCATACTGAATATGCATATATGTTTAGATGATTATCTGATCCGAAATATTGATCCAAGATGATTGGGAATAATTTTTCTTTGTGAACAAAAAAAAAGTCCATTTATTTACTTAGCAAGGTAATAAACCTTCTGAACTCAATAAGATTATACTTTTGAGCAAATATACCTAGGAATTTGGCTAAATATTTGTTATCCTCATATAATTCCTGTGTTATATATGTCTTTTATGAATTTTCCAGTGGGGATCAGGGCTTCTGTACCAAAAAAAAATCCCCAACACAGTGGTGAATTCAAATTTTTTTATTACCGGTTCAATGGGTGTGGCTTGGTGGGCATAGCTGGATGGTCATGTGATTGGGTGGGCAGATTCTGTAAGCAGGGCAATAAAGATTAAGCTAGAAACAATACCAGAATGGTTTTTTCCTGTGTTCCTTACAGAATTAACCCTGTAAAGTGGGGAACAAAAACAAAAGGAGATTTCTTCTAACAACAGGTTCTCCAAACTGCTTAAAAGAGTTACTACTGGTTCTAGTGAAAAGGCTAGAACCTGCTGAATTTCATCTCTGCCCCAACCCATTATTTTTCCCATAGAAGCATCTCAATGGAATTGTCATTGGCCATCTAGGCCTGAGCCAAACTTTCTCAGATGACTTTAGGCTGTGTGTGTGAAAAAGTGGTCCATTTCATAGCTGCCATTTCCACACAATATTACAATAGTCAATCTTTCCATGTTAGGAAGAAAGAAAAACCTTTATGAGGAAGGGTAGGGAAAATATTCAACACTAATGGCTAGTTCCATCCCAAATAAACTTTTGGAGAAAGTTTCCTGATTTCTAAGGAAGAAGAGGAAATTCAAGAGACCATTGGCAGGCAATCCTGGGAGAAGCAACAATTCAATGAATACTTGTATAATGACAAGGGATCAGTCTCTAACATGTTACATTTTTATAGCCATGAGGTAGCGCAAGTATCTATAATCAAACATATACTAAGAACAGTTGTTTTAGATTACTGCCTCTAATCATTTGTTAGAGCCAGATCCTCTGTATAATTACTAAGAGGTGCCTTCAAGACAACTGTTTTGTTCTCAAATTCTATCACTATCACTTCAGCGTTGATAGCATCTCTCTGCTTCTAAGATGTATTTCAAAGCTCAGCTCTTCCTCAAACTAGTGAAGAGGGCTCAAAATGTCAAAGGTTAGGAGGGCAAGTGAGGGGTCTTTTTCCCCCCCTTTCCACCCAAATGTTTGTTTTTATCTGGCAATTGTTCATCAGGATAATTAGGTGAATTGGAAGGATTTGTACAAGAGAGGAATAATCGGTTTTTGAAATAGTGGCATTTTGTGGTTAGAGGTCTGGAAAGAAGGTTGCTTCTTATCTTGTGCCTTTTGGGTTATTCAGTGAAAATAAACACATGCAAATAACATTGTAATGATAGTGGCTTGTAGTGTAAAAGATATGGCACACAATGGATCTGTGGAATTCAGATTGCATTAGTGTTTAGAGTCAGCTTCATGCTGTCTAGACAAGCAAAAATTGTACCTACACCTTTCCTTTTTCCTGCTTTAATACCATGTTTGGAAAACGACATCCTGAGGCTCCTTTTTTTTTTCCAAGTAAAATTTGAAAACATCATGTGGATACTTTTCCAATGGGGGGAGTAAAACAGGCTTTTTATCACTCTGCGCTCCTGAAAGTACCATTTGAGAGTAGGCTTCCTGTCCAGGCAGGAAATGGCCCTGTCAGTAATTTGGATGGACTCTGATTTTCAATAACTTTCCATCCTGGCTGATGGAATCATGATTCAGTTTCCATTTATAAAATGAAATGAGTGGTTAAATAATCAACAGCCCAAAGGCAACAGTAGGAAATGAGCCATCCTTCAAAACAATTCTTGTCTGTTTGGTTTGGACTTTGTTCTATTGTTAAAGGATTTCCTTATGTGCGGAGTATTGGAAATAATAGATGCTGGTTGCACTTTTCCCTCCCCTTCTCTTCTTTACAGGGTGCAAGAAAATGTAGCAATTATTGTCTGAATTTTCAAGAAGGAAATGGAAAGAGGAAATGCAAATCTTGTAGTTGGAGAATAAACTACTTCCTGGTAGGGCGAGATAGGAAAGAGGAAGGAACTCTAGAATTGCACAACCTTAGAATGCTCAAACAAGATAAAATGGCAATGGCTGCTTGGATTCTTGGGCTGAACTCTTTCCATCTGATTCTTGTAACTGAAGATGATAGGGTATGACAATGTTTTGATTTAGGAGACTGCACAACAAACAGAAGATGTGTGGCCTATGGTGGGCACAGGTCTATAATGCAAGGGACAAAGCTCTATGACTTACATGGAGAAATCAAGGATATCAGTTTCCTTTTAGATGTGGGGAAGGAGTTTAGGAAGATTCATCTGATTTTAAGGTCTATTCTTTGTACATTCTCAGGTTTAGCTTACATATTTTGTCTTTGCCTTAAAGTAGTGTGAAACCATAGCTTTATTTTTGACAAGAATTTTTCAAGGAACTGATGGCTACAAAAGTACAGACTGGGAATAAGGAAGACTTTGGGAATTTAGGCTATCTGTTCCTTTGCTAGAAAGTAAACTTTCTTCATGCAAAGTATGAGCTATATTTATGAGTTATGACCTCTCCTCTTTTTAAAGCAGTGGCTATAATTAAAAACAAAAATCTCCATGTAGGCTACGTTTGGAGGTTAGGTTAGAGATTATTATTTTTCTAAATCAGCACACTTATCAGGTTCACTCAGGATGTGGTTCTAATTTTGGGTAAATACTCGGACTTTTCCAATGTTCGAAGGGGTGCTTCCCTTCTTCACTGAACATCAAAGCACTTCTTCAAAAAAAAATATTATTTATTTATTTTTCACATTTCTGAACCACCCACTACCCTCAATGAGGGACTCTGAACAGCATACAAGACATTAAATGATTAAAAACAACATATAAACATTAAAATGCGGAATCCCTCTGCTAACCATGCCCTGCTTCTGTTTTATGAAGAGAACATCTGCAGAATCCAGTGTTTGTGAGGACACTCTGATCCAGATGGCCTCAACTCTTTGGTTGTTTATAAGGCTCTGAAGACCTGATTGTTTCCCCAGGCAATCAGTTCAGGAGACTAGCTGGCCCTTTTGTTAATGTATTTTTAAGGCTGGAAAGTGTCCTTTATCCAGAAGACTATGGTTTATGGTTTTAATTGTTGGGTTTTAGTCTTTGTATGCTGCCCAGGGTCAGTGTCCTAAGATGGATAGACGTATACACTATTTAAATAAACCAATGAGTATTGAGATAGATTGGCCTGGTGGGAAGGCAGATTGTCATGCCTTTGTAAAGTCCATCATTGCATTGAGGTGATGGTACCATTGCCAGTGGGTGAAGCCTCTCATGGAAGTAGATTACCTGTGATCTCCCAATCCTAATAAATGCAAGATTCGAATAGATGAGAAAGATGAGGGCAGCAATGATAATACGAGTAATCTGACTTCAATTAAAATAGAACTTCATTAATTTTCTACTCCTCCTTAATCAGCCTGCTGGGTGATCAGTCACTCTCTCGTTCCCTAGTGTGGGGAGGAAGATGAAAGTGTGTTAAATGTGTTTGCCAACTAGAGTTATTTGCAAAAATAATAAACAAGTAAATAAATTGTATGTGAACTTATGTCTATAGCAAAATCAGTTCAGGTTCAAAGTTGGCATGCAGTTTCTGATTCATCAAAATTCAGGACAAGGGCATAAAATAATGTATGCATAGCTCACAGACCTACAGACCTTCCAGCGCGCATTAAAAACCTATTTGTTCCAACAGGCCAGTCTGGCCTAG
>JANHFJ010007808.1:62369-74382 GCA_032468195.1 Cerberus rynchops | reverse complement strand
GGACTGCAAGGAAAAGATTACAAGTGCTGCTCCTCCATTGGAGGCTTGGAAAAAAACTCTCTGTCGATGGATAGATTAAAAAGTGAGAATATATTATGTTTTTTCTGAGAGCCAGATGAAATCCTCAAAAGAGCCACACCTGGCTCCCGAGCCATACCTTCCCTACCCCTGCGTTAGAAGGAATAGCTAGCAATACAAAATTCCAGATAAATCCAGTTTGCAGGGAACATACGGAAAGCAGTCCACTAAAGAAAACTTCCCTCAATCCCAACCACAAATCAAAAGAAGTGGGATGGAAATCCAATTCAGTGTGGAGGAAAGGGCATCAATCTTCAATCTTGGTTTCGATTACCCTTCAATTCTATGGAGCCTTTTCTACAGAATCAAGGACAGTACACTAGTAGACAGCCCTGGATTACTGACATCAAGCATGCTACTTCCTAATTACAATGCTAATGCTATTAAAATAGTTCCCCAATAACTCAAAGGCCAATTCAAATCAGTGTTATCACGAGGAAGTAAAATATACAACTACCCAACATGTTTAATTTCAATTACCCTGGACTGATGGAATGGCTGCCAGGTTATCTCCATCACATCTTTACGTATGTGAACTATAATAATAATAATAGGATGTGTGAATTATCATCATAATAGTAAGAGGTGGATAGGGAGGAGGTGGAGAGTGACAAATGGAAAAAATTAGGAGAATATTTGGGTCTTTGAACAAAGAGGGTGAAAGCAAGGATGATGGGATGGGGTTAAAATCTGTTGTTTTGTTGAATTTCAGCCCCCATAAGTCCCAAAAGGCTTATTCAGAATGTGTGTGTATATATGGCGATGCATGTTTAGAAACGCATATACAGTATATATTCCAACAATTCTTGACCCCTGTTTTAGTTAGGAATGTAAAAACTCAAATATTTCAGAGATAAAAGTCTTGAGACCCAGCCTACTCAGTGATTTCAGTGGCAATTTCTTGACTTGCAACTGGTCACTTAGCGATCATTTCAAAGTTATGACAGAGCCCCCACTCCCCCAAAAAGGGACTTATGATCCAGATTCAAAATTCCAATGGCTGGGCTCCCCTATCCACTCTGTTTACAAGATTGCATTTGGGCTCTCAGAAACTAGCATGCATTTGCAGTGTCCCATGATCACCTGACTGTGGTTTATCATGGGATGTTTATTTTGCCAGAAATTGGCATTTACTTCAGGTTTCTAGCAAAAAATGCCGTTACAGACAATGGCTTCACTTAATGACTGCAGATATACTTAACAAATATAGTGATTTACTTAATGCCTGCCATCCATGATTAGAGATTCTATTTTATTCAAACAAAAACACGACTGGGGCAGATTTATCTGCTCAACCCAGCAAGTTTAAAAGTAAAGACTTCAGGCAGATCCAGCTCCATGGCTCTATACTCCCTATTTGCATTTGTGCAAAGCTTTGAACAGCCTCCAATACAAAGACACACAGACACACACACACACACACACACAAATACAAACACATACACTATATTCTGTGCATGTCCTTTGCTCTAACTTCATTTGAATATGTCTGTTATGAACATTCCCCTCCATCCTTTCTTCTTTGCAGTGATGGAATCCAGAATCCACTTCATTAATTTGTTGAGGAAATTTGTCACAGTGGAATTTAGTCTGACTGATTAAAGTACCTTCATACGTTTTCCAGCTTGGAGTACTTGGTATCACTGCTCTTCACAGGACTCTTTTTTCTGTCAATTACTGTATCAATTATGATGACGTACAGCTATGTCCTTGGTGATCTGTTTGAAAATCAAAATAAGGCAGAGAGAGAACTAAAGCTGATGTAGATGTAGCAAGAAACTCAATGTGTTAAAAGCATAACAACCTTCTAGTAATCAACATTAAACATTTTGTTATTCTGTTTCTGTGCTGGTTGTAAATTCTGTCTTGTTTTAATCCTATCCAATTATACCAAATGCATCTTCCGGTTACATAAATAATACTGTTTCCTACCATATTTTTCCTTAGGAATGCACCTCCTTTAATGAACAATTATTTCCTTTAAACAAGGACATAATTATTTGAAGAATAATGTATCATTTCATGTGGTGTTACCATGATTACTTTGTACTTTTAAAGTCTTGATGTGGTGAACCAAATTGCTTTTGAGCTTCATGGTTTAAACCTCCTCCACCTAAAGAATGACATGACATTTATTCATTATTTTTCTATTGAGCTTCTTTAAGATGAAACTTGGAACAAAGTTTTCTGCTACTCAGAGGTAGTCTAAGCAAATTTGATAAGATACTAGATGACAAGACGGAGATATCTAAGTCCCAGTCAATTTTCAGCCATGTAAGATACTGTAGTAACTAGACTTACCAATTTCTGTCAGACTAACTGATCTCAGAGGATTGTGGAGATAAAAACAAAAGGAGATTTCCATGCAAGATGTCTTGAGCTCCTACAAAAAAACAAACAAACAAAAAAAAAACCCAGTATGTAAACATAGTGAAACTAAAACTAGCCAAGTAAAAATAAATGAACTAAATCTTGTGAATCAGAAATCACATTTTCACTGATGACTACCATGGTTCTTATAGTAGCAAATCCCATTAATTTTACTATGTATTGTAAGAAGTACTCTGTTCTGAATTTACTACTGTTCAGCTAACTGGGACCTCTTCAGTTTTTGTTATTGGGGGGTGGGGGAGAGAATGTTATATTCATGGTCACATCACAGATTTCTATAAAGGATTTGCAGCATAACTATTGACAGTTTTATTACTTTTTAAAAAAGAAAAGATCTCCACAGCATCAAAACTGCCTTTTTCACAACATCCAGATATTTGGACATATTCACTGAACTTTCCCTCACAACTCAACTTACCGTACTTTTCCTAAGCAATCAGGTTCAGCTTATGACCCTGTACTGAATATTTGGCGTCAAGATTTTTGTTTTTGCCCTAAAATATATTATTTTCACTTGTTTATACTGAATGAAAGACATTTGTCATTTTATAGCTGTTTGCCTCTATTGGCAGAGAAAGTTCTTAAGATTCTTTGCAATTCCTTTTATTTTAACCTTCTTAAATAATTTGATGTCATCAGTAGACCACAACTCCAGACAATTTATGGAGAAATCAAAAAACACCACTCCCAATACAGATCTTTGGGTGACTTCACTATTTACATCCTTCTGTTGCAAATCCTATCAATTTGTGTATACACCCTGCTTTCAGTTTAAGCAGCAATAAATATAAGGGCCTCTCCTCTAATCCTGTGGCTGATAAACTTGTTCAGGATTCTTCTTTGAGGGTTTTTTTCAGAAGCTTTCTTGTGCATCCAAGTAAACAATGCCTACTAGATCACCCTTATCCCCATGCTTCCTGAGGTACTCAGAAGGCTTACCTCTGCAGTCAGTGTATCATGTTTTGTCTGCGCTCTACTTTTCTTTGCTCCTCCCCACTAAAATCCATTATTATTATTTTTCAATGCTGAAGCCAAGAACAGAATGAAGACACTAGAAACATCAAGAGGAAAATGTGTTTGATCTTATAATACCTGGTTGAAACCTTCTATGTGCTGTGTACTTTTATCTTTAAGCAAAGTTTCTACAAGGTCACCCAGGACACATTTAAGCCAAAGATCACAATCTTTTTGGACCAGTGGGTATTTACAACATTTTGAGAATATGTGGGCTCTCGACAAAAATGCCTTGAGAATGTTGCCTGTTCACAGAGTAGGTGTGGCTGTCATAAAACACAATTGTTGAAAGCAAACTGATGAGTTTGCCCATGGCCATTCTCTCTCTCTCTCTCTCTCTCTCTGTGTGTGTGTGTGTGTGTGTGTGTGTGTGTGTGTGTTAGTGTGTGTGTGAGAGAGGGGGTGGGTGGGAAGAGAGAGAGAGAGATTTATACTCATTTTAAGGGACTGATCTGATTTCCCAGCATTTGACACATATTATCCCAACAACTTGTAATACAAAGATTGTCACTCTTATCAATTATACGTATCTATGACCATAATAAAAATTGTTTTGATTTGATTCAGTTCTCTCATACTCCTCAATCAAACCTTCAAAGATGATGGTATAGCAATGGACCATAAAGTACCGTAAACAGTAAACGTATATACAACAGTCAAGGCAAATTCTATCTCTTTCAGTCTTAAGCCCATAATATGGAGCAAAAGATGCCAATATGGGTGAGAAAATGATCACTGTTCCAGTCTCCCAGCACTCGCTGGACATACTGTAGGTTGGTTCTCTTAAAGATCAATGACCCGATTCTACTGCTGCATCAGATCCATATATCCACAAATGTCTCGTGCACATTGGATGACCATTGCCAAATCACTGTGGCCCCCACAAAATGTTGAAGGTAATCACATTGGAGCAGCCACTACCTTATTGATATCATTGTCACTGCTGACAAAATGAAGGACACAATCAGATCAACTGCCCAAATTAGGGGTGATTTTAAAATGACAGTGCCTCCCTGGCTCAATGAGGAATCCCCTTGGCTGTGTGTCCTGGTTCAGGACCGGAACTGAGCCACAATCCTTCACCAGCTGCTGGACCATTCTTCAGTCATCCAACAGATCACATCACCCCACCCAAGTCAATGCCATGGCCATTTCTTGCACCAAACTAGACTGAAAACATATACATCAGATTCTCAACCACCAACTTCCACCAACTCCCCTCTCCAACCATTCTCAACATAGCAACATCATTCAAATTCAGGGGCTCTGACAATAACCAACTGATCCCAACACCAAATTAAAGGGGGGGCATACCCACTCTACATTTTATAAGTGGCTGATGTAGATTCTTTACTGATTAATCCCTTAAAATGACATCATCTCTGAAAAAGAGAAAAATGCATTCAAATGGGCTTAATTCTAATGCACATCTATCATTTTATGCACCAATCCCCACAGCCAAGCTTAAATGCTCTACACTCATCTTTTGAGTTGACAGAAAACTATCCTAGCATGAGATCTGCAGATCCCATTGCCAATCTCTATCCTGTCACAGCAATCATCTGGCTTCTCTCCAAGGCAATTGGTGACAAAGTCTGACAGATAATACATATCTAGAGGCTACTCTTGAACTGTGTCGGAATCAAGAAGAACATATTGCTTTAACACCAACACAACAAAGGAGAATTTTGGGCTACGAATGAGACAAAGGTAATGACACGGTGACTTGGCAGAAAAAAATATTACCCCTTGTTGAAATTTATTTGTTTGGCATCTGCAGGAGAGATGGTGGTGGCGGCAGGAGCAAAGTGTGCATTGCGACATCACAATGCCAGCTCCACTTATTATGTGCAACATCACAAAACAAATATGATAGGGAAAAGCTGGCATTACAGCCAGCCAGAGATGCCAATAACTGTACCATGCAAATGTAACAAGTAACATCAGTATGGAGAAATGGTCACTGACTCTTTTCTATATTCAGAGAATATACTGTGCTTCCTGGGATGCAAAAATGGCTTCTTTAAAAAACAGCCGTTGGGATCTACATATGCATGATAAAGTGCCTCTGTGAGTAAACAGCAAAAAAGGGGAAATGAATATATATTGATCAAAGCAACATTGCAGCAGAAATCTGAACAGATTTGGCTTCCAGAAATTATTTGGAGACTAAAAGAACTGGGGCGGTAGCTGATGGCAAACACTTACACTGCCGATGTACTGACAAGAGACATCTAAGCTTGGTATTTGGTGTGAAAGAATGGTAGCCGGTTCTTTAAGCAGGTTTGCTCCACTTTCCCCTATGTTCAAATTTTGCTATTGGCTTTCTCTTTCCCTTGTGTTTGCAATTTGGATAGAAGTGGGGTGGTGGTGGGTGGGCTTGAAGGCTGATGAACTGTAAATTCTGAATGCTAACTTTGGGCAAACTCTCCCCTCTTCTGGCAGATATTTCTTGAGATCTTCAGAAATCAATGTTCAGAGTAGACAGGATTTCTCTCCTGACAAAATGGCCCCCATGGAAAGATTGCAAAGATAGTTGCTTGTGTACCCCTTTAGGACTTGCTATATCTTTGGAGGGTAGAGACAGACATACTTCCAAACATGCTGGCTGAGGAATTCTGGGAGTTGAAGTCCACAAGTCTTCAAGTTGCCAAGATTGGAGACCCCTATTCTAGATACTCACCATTTTTCTTCAATCCCTTTTTTCTACCCCTCTTTATGACAAATCTGTTTGTTTATATTCTACAAAATGGTACCCATGTTTTTGAAGCTACTCTATCTGATAATAAGCTATATTTGCAGTGGAATATATGGCAATTATACCAGAATGTGTTTTGATTAGAATAAAAATGGAGCAGGGAGAATAAAAACAAGTTGTTTTGTATTGGTAATAGTATCTACGAAGTGCATTCTGGATCTAAACACTTCCCAGCTATTTACAAGTCAAGTTAAACAAATGACAGGGAATATTTATGTCTCCTCTAGATTAATTGCAGGGTTTTTCTGACACTGAATCTATTACTACCACTTTTGCCTACTTAGACTGTAACTAAATAGCTGCTGAAGAGCCAGATCTCGGTTTTACATTCTGAACGATTTTTAGAAATCAGGCTCTTTCCATATGGAACTGCAACATCAAACCAGGATCAGTGCCTAACCTGAGGGTTTAAGGTGCCAATGGGCTTGTGAGGGTCTTGTAAAATTGAGGTCATTAAGCATTGGCTGATGTCCTACTCTAGAGGGAATGCTATAAAGCAGGGGTGTCAAACTTGATTTCATTGAGGGCTGCATTGGGATTGTGTTTGACCTTGGGGGCCAGGGTGGGTGTGGCCAAAGAGCATGGCTAGCTCGACATCACTTGTGTTGCGGGCGCCTGTGATGGCCTGAGTGCCAGCAAAAATAGGCTCCCAAGCTCCGTTTTTGGCTGTGATGGCCTTCTACAACCCTCTGCCAGTGAAAACAGAGCTTGGGAGTGCTGCCTGTGGCCCTCATGACCTCCATTTTCAACTGCGATGGCCTCCTGTAACCCTCTGCCAGTGAAAACGGAGCTCAGGAGGGCTGCATTCAGGCCTCCCGAGCTCTATTTTCGCTGGCAGAGGCACCGTGGCAGAATGCATGCAAGCTCCATTTTTGCCGGAAGAGGTGTCCTTCGCTTTTCCAAGGCGGCCCCGTGGGCCAGATTTAAACACCCCATGGGCTGGATCTGGCCCCTAGGCCTTGAGTTTGACACCCTTGCTATAAAGAGTTTTGGAGAATTCCTGCTGGAACTGTGGGGCAGTTTATTTTCCCATTAATGGGAATTCCTGACTCATCCCCCTCTCAGTTTCTGGGGTTCATCATCTTTCTCTAAGATGCCGTGGTACCTTAGTAGGATTCCCTCTCCCCAGTAATTTCAAGGCTGCTTTGCCACTCCTCACAGTTAAGATTATTTCTCCCATAAGTTTTCTTTGCAAGCTGGTGAGGTAACTGCTGGGCTGAACAGCAGTGTGGAAACTTATGGCATTCCATACATGTGAGGCCAAGTGGCTGCTGGAAGCCATTTGCTTCTCTTAGTGAATTTTTCTCCTATGGTTTTCTTCTTTTGTTTTTAAGTTTCTTAAAGTTCAGATTAGTTGGCTGCATTCATACCAAATACCAAATGAAGATTTAAGACTGCACCATGGATGAGTTCAGGATCACTCTGAGTCCCAAAGAAAACTACTTTCTGGCATAAATGACATGCAAACCCAGCCAATCTTTACATTTCATTAGTTAAATTGATTTTGGAAAGGGTTACAGGATTCCTTTAATTAAAAGCATGCTGTACCATTTTACACTGCCCAGAAATTCATGGAAAAATTGCTACTGAAGCCACTGTTGTTCCTATGTGCTAGTGTATAACAACTGTGGTTGGAACGATAACAATGCAGCCCTTCAGCAATCTGATAGCTATTTTTGTCTCATTAATTTACAAATAGTACATTGAACCTATTGATATCTAGACAAGCTACACCATGAGCATGTAAAATTCTGGAGGTTTAAATGTGTGCACATTTTAAATGGATATCATGTGCACATTTGTGAATGAATATATTATGTGAACATTTTTATTTGAGAACTCTCTTTTTTCTGGATCATTTCACAGAAAGGATCTAAATTGTTCAATGGATTACACCCAAGTAAGTATGCATTGGACTGCGATTTCAGTGTATTTTTACTATGCAATACCCTTCAGTTGTTGCAAGTATAATGGATAGTTTGATGGCTTACTGTGACAGTACTATGATGCATACAAATATACCCAATGCTTTGTTCTCTTCTGTGGTGAGCAGCATTGTACAGAGCACAGAAGAAGAGTCAGAAGTAGTAAGCCAAAGAAAGTTAAGGCATAAGAAAAAGGAAACATTTCTAAAATTGCTATTATTATTTTCTGTCTTCCAAGTCAGTGTTGACTCCTGGTAATTGCCTGGACGTATCCTTGCAGTTTTCCTGACAAGATTTCAGAAGTGGTTTACCATTGTTTTCTTCCTAGGACTGAGACAGAGTGATTGGCCCATGATCACCCAGCTGATCTTGTGCTTAAACTAGACCAAAACTCAAGGTCTCCTAGTTTCTTGCCTGATCCCTTAACCATCACTGTTCACTATTCACTATTCACTATGTTTCTTGAAACCTTCTTACCTATTAACTATCTTTCTTTCTACCGTATCCGTACACTTCATACATTGTGTTTTGCTTGTATATTTTTTGCTTCTCTCTTCATCATATCTCATCAATTTCATTCGGCCAGAACTTCCTCGGTCTTCTTCACATTCCATTAATTATTCAAACATTTGTTTTGCACCTTCTACATTACTAAAACGCTTCATTGTGCTTATTTGATGCTGGTCCCTCAATAATTCTATTATTTATTCCATAGCCACTCAATACCTATTCATTTTGCTAGTGCTTTATACTAGCACTCTATGTCTACTAGATTCAACTTATTTTTAACAAAATGAGCAGAAACTAACTTTTATATACAGCCAATGTCCTCGTCTTTCAGCAACTGTTCTTTTCTGACAACAGACGTACATACCCATCTATCTTTCTACCAATATTCACACATCTTTAAATTTCTCCATCCATTTTCCTATCTTCACTAGTATTTGGCCAAGGTACACAACTTCATCTGTTTGTTCTAGACTTTAACCATCTGTATATAATTTACAACTGGACATTCCATTTCCCCTCTAAAACACAGGTTGCCTTGTCTTTGATACATCAATTTTCAGATCCATATTCTGTCACATCATACAGCTTTCCTAATGTTTGCTGGAAATTATACATCATCTATATAAAAATACTTCTATGGGGATGGGAATGTCAAAATAGGCAAGATGGCAATTAAGGAACTACAATCAAAGCTGTACTCCCTCTCCCTTTACTGTATACACCAGAGATGAAATTCAGCAGGTTCTAGCAGGTTCACTAGAACCAGTAGTAAATTTTCTAAGCAGTTCAGAGAACTGGTTGTTAGAAGAAATCCCCTTTTGTTTTTCTCCACTTTACAGGGTTAATCCTGTAAGGAAGGCAGGAAAAAAATTCTGTTGTTGTTTCTAGCTTAATCTTTATTGGCCTGCTTACAGAAACTGCTCACCCAGTCACATGACCTGGGCCAAGCCCACAAAGCCACGTCCACAGAACCGGTAGTAAAAAAAATTGAATTCCACTACTGGTATACACATACATTTCCCAGTCTCAATATATTTTTAATCTCCTGATGACCATTCCTTATAATCCATACATTGATTAAATGAAAGGAACATCATATATTCTTTTTAAACTTGCTGCTTAATTCTGAACTATTCACTAACTATTCTATTTATCATGTATGTTTTAATGGTTTCTTATAATAGCCTATTTCATGATAATGGTTAATATCTCAGTATCAAGAACTGGGATTAAAATACATCAGGCATCCTGAAACCACTCAGAACAAGAAAAAGTAGAATAGGAGAATAGGAGAAATATATTTCCATGTTGATTTTCTTACATCTAAAGTTTTATACTCAAACTCAGCATGTCAAACTCAGACATGACATGGGGCATCACACCAACTTTATAAGGCTGGGTTGGCCAAGGTATTTCTATGTGTCTCAGGATTCGAATTAAGCAACAATCACTTTTAAAACAATGGGGACAAATATCTTTGCTATGTTGTAAAACCGTGTTTTCTAAATGCAGCTGTGTGTTTAGTGTTGGGTGTCAAAAGGGAATGGAGGCAATAAGACATCAGCATTGCTCCTCAGTCACTTCTATGGCAACCGCCAGAGATAGACCAATTATTTATGTGACACAGAAATAAACATGTTGCATTGATTTACTAAAGCTCGGCTGCCAAATAGTAAAACCATCAATAGTTCAACATAAAGGACTTTAGAGGTTCTGAAGAGAGTTTCATTGCAGCAATAAGTGTGAGTCTGTTTCCTTGGCGTTAACAGTTTTTATGGCAAAGCTTTGAAGAATGTTCCAGAGCTTATCAGGGGAGCCCTATCTGCTACATGTAAAACAAGAACAAACAGAAATAACTTTCAAGTTCTGGCCCATCATTATTAGTAGAATTGGGCTGAGCCAGGAGCTTCAGTAGATTTAAGCAAGAAAGGCTTGATTGGTTTCAAGGGATCAACATCTGTTTATCCTGCAATTCTGAAGCCTTTATCTGTTTTGGGGCAGATCTTACGCATAGCCCTGCACACGCTGGGGTCAGACCCCGTTGCTTTCATTGGAACAATATTTTCAGGAAGTTTCCTTGAAAAGTCTGCTGTCTTAAAAAATCTGACTGCCCATTAAGTGCCATATGGTTCATTTCCTAAAAAGGATGAGCTAGAAACTGCACAGATCCCACACCCTTTTTAACATCTAGAAGGAAGGTCTTTGGTCCATCATACCCTAGTGCCGTGATGGCGAACCTATGGCACGGGTGCCACAGGTGGCATGCAGAGCCATCTTGCTGGGCACACAAGCTATTGGCCAACTTACCTCCAGCTGAACATGCACATGCAATTGTACATGCATGCATGCGTGATTGCAGAGACCCAACTGGTCTTCAAGCCTCCTCTGTGCATGCGCGCAATTGCAGCAGGAAATCCAGCTGGTCTTGGGAGCTCTCCTGTGCATGCACACGCGATTGCTCATGTATGAGTGAATGTCTGCATTCATGTCTGCAGGTGCATTGCACATGCAAAAGCTGCATGCATGTGCAGATGGTGCAGTTCCATATGCAGCACACATGGAGGAGCCGCACGCAAGTGAGAATGGCACGCACAAAGCACGTATTTTTCGGCATTCAGTAAGTAAATGGTTCGCCACCACTGCCCTAGTGAGATATTTTGCAATCTCTCTTCTTCTTGGCACAGATATGCATCTGTTCTCCAGGGTTTGACACAGGAGCTTTCTCTAACTAGGCTTATCTGGAGATTTGGGATGTTCAGATGCATCCATGGTTATTAAATATTAACCCGATGGGGCATGCCATTCATCTACTATTATTTCATATGGACTTTCATTGAGTTCTGCATTGAAAACACATCACAAGGTTCACTGGAGAAGAAGCCCAGTTGCTTCAGCAGCATTGAAGTCTGGTTGGTCCCCCTATAGCAGAACAATGTCCTGATATCTTGACTTCAGGTTGCTGGTTCTCATTTTGGTTGGGCTACCACATCTGAACTGCAAACATCTCAAGGACAGCAGAGAGTGCTCACCATAGCTTTGCAGCCCAGATTTGATAGCCTTAGATATAATAAAATCCCGAATTTGCTGTCATTTCTGCAGTCCACACTCTATGAATTCCGTGCTGCCTTCTTCTCCTGCTATGAGAAAATACAGGCCTAGGCAAGTATCAGAGTCAGTTTGCTGTGGTGGGTAAGCTACCAGACTAGTAGTAATTACAATACCAACAGCACCTAGACTTATATATTGCTTCACAGCGTTTTACAGCCCTCTCTAAGGGTTTAAGAGTCAGCATATTGGCCCCAACAATCTGGGTCCTCATTTTACTGACCTCAGAAGG
>JANHFJ010007808.1:33837-46881 GCA_032468195.1 Cerberus rynchops | reverse complement strand
GGGGGCAGGGAGGGAGGGAGTATGAGTGAATGAGAAGGTTTCTTAACCTTCTCATAATATAATGAATGCATTATATCTGCCTTGTGAATCAATTTTGTCCATGCAATTCAATTCAATAGAACAATTCCACAAAATTCAGATCAAGGGTTTTCTTTTTCTTTGTGCTCTTTTTATCCTATAACCAACCAGTTGGATTGTAATTTTATTTACTTATTGGCCTGAATATCTTTCTGATCTTCAACTATGTCTCCTGATAGCTTGGTGGCATATATATGCATGGGGTCTGTATTCTGTATCTGGAAGCTGCCTGCTTTAAGATTTCTAAGCATTTATCCATTGGCCTTTGCTAATTAATGCAGAATGTCTTAAGTATGCTTCCCCGGAGTTGTAATGTCTTGACCTTTTCTCTTTCCAATAAAAGATGAAGATGAGGAGGAAGAGGAGGAGGAGGAGGAGGAAATTGACGTGGTCACCGTGGAAAAGAGGCGCTCTTCCTCCTACAAAGCTATCACCACCCTGACCATTGCGATGCGTCCCAAGAACGGCACTCCCTTTGCCTCAGTGAGAACTCAGCCCAATGAAGTCATCTTAAAGCGCTGTGCCCCGATCCACCAGCAGCACAACTACGCTGCGCCTTCCCCTTATATCGAGAGGGAAGATGTGCCTCCGCCCAAAAAGCTAAAAAACGAAGCAACGCCTCGTCCAGCAAAGCCAGTGACCCTACCAAAGCCCAAGAGCTCCAGCCCTCGCAATTCGGATTCAGAAGACAGCGAGCGCCGACGCAACCACAACATTTTGGAACGACAACGGCGTAACGATCTGAGGTCAAGTTTTCTGACATTAAGGGACCACGTGCCTGAACTGGTGAAAAATGAGAAGGCCGCCAAAGTGGTCATCTTGAAAAAAGCCACTGAGTATGTCCATTCCCTGCAGGCTGAGGAGCACAAGTTGTTGTTGGAAAAGGAAAAACTCCACATCAGGCAACAGCAGTTGATAAAAAAATTAGAACATATGCAGACTTGCTAATGTGGGGGTTGAAAACAAACAAACAAACACCTGACCTTTATATCTATATATTTGTCTGATCTGGACAGCTATTGCCACTTTGCACATTTTTGATTCCTTAAAGAGAGCTATGTTTTTTTTGACGTTAAGAATGTTGGTTTTATTTTCAATCCCGTCCCTTGCGTAGATGACACCACCTTGTTACCTGAAGGGGAGATCAGATGGATGTCCTTATCTGGAATTGAAGAGACTGCCAAACGACGGTGGAATGGCTTTTCTTCATGTGTTTCATCTTGAAACTGTCGGTGTTCTTGCAATGTTGTGAGCGTTGGGACTTGCTTATGACATCCAGTTGAGTTGGAAACATTCATTCCGTTTTAAAGGTGCTTATGTTTTACAGGTGTTATGGGGCAAAACCATGTTATACCCAGGGGGAAGGGAACCGCCTGTGTAAATACCATATACACGTTTGCCTTTTGTACACGTCTTGGGTTATGAGAGGTGACTTTTGCTACCAATATTAGACTGGAAGTTCATACCTAAGTACTGTAATACCTCAATGTTTGAGGAGCATGTTTTTGTATACAAATATATTGTTAATCTCTGTTATGTACTGTACTAATTCTTACACTGCCTGTATACTTTAGTATGATGCTGATACATAACTAAATTTGATACTTATATTTTCGTATGAAAATGGTTGTGGAAAGTTTTGAGTAGATATTACTTTATCACTTTTTTGGACTAAGAAAACTTTTGTAAAGAAAATTTACTATATATGCCTTTTTTTCCTAGCCTGTTTCTTCCAGTTAATGTATTTGTTAATGTTTGTTGCATAGAACTGGGTAATTGCAAAGTTCTGTGTTTAATTTCTTCCAACGATGTACATTTAGTGCTGCATCTTTATAGCACTTTGAAATACCTCATGTTTATGAAAATAAATAGCAATTAAATGATATGCTACTTATTTCTGAAAATCTTTATGGCAGAAGATTTCCTATATTGTATTTATTGCTTCATTTATGACAAATAATACCTATATGAATGCAAAATATGTTCATTAAGGTCATTGGCCTATATTCAATATCTGTCTGTCTACCCTTCATCTACCTATCTCTCATCTATCATCTATTTGATTTTTTGGCTTTGGCTTAATATACAAAGATTTGGGGGGGAGGGGAGTGTTTCATTTGATTGGTCCCAATCAAGATATTATCCAGCAATGGATTTTTTTTTAATTTAACGTGTTGTGCCCTAGAATTTATTATGCTCAATGAATTCCATGTTGACCTAGAGATGGCCAGGTGCTCTTGCACTTCAAGTTTATAAATGTTAAGGAGTTTTGCTAAAGTAGTTTCTCCGCACACATAACCAAAAAAGTTGGGGATGTCGCCCTGTGACACATCAGCCAGTTCGATAGGTCACTATGTTTCTGGACAAGGCTCATCTGATCCTTGGGGATTCTGTTTCTCAAAAGATCCTCTGGCAAAATGCAAGAACCTATCATCTGAAGCAGCACTTCCAAGCATCAGAAGCACTTTTTTGTACTTGTTCAGCTCACACCCTAATTTTTCTATTGTGGTCATAGTGCTGATATAAGAATAACAACCATAACAGTTGAATATTACAACATCTGAGCTGCAAAAGTCTGACTAGCCACTAGATGACAACAAAGAGTTTTCGATGTCTTTACTGCCATCTTCTGGTCCTATAGAGTTGGTAGCTGTACTGTAAAACTAGTACAACTAGAGTTAGGACAGCACTCTTCCTCTGTTAACTGAACAAAAATCCTTCAAAGAGTTTTCCATGGCTCATTATCTGAAAGCTGCTAATTTTGTATAAGATTTATTCTCGCGCTCTTATTTTTTGGTATCTCAATCGCGGATAATAAAAATATGTCCCCATTTCAATGACTGAAACCATGCCTCCTTTTTATAAATCCAGTTCTTTTCTATGATCATAGAATCATGAGACTGGAAGGGACTTGGGAGGTCTTCTAGTCAACTTCCTGTTTAAACAGGAGTCTTACACTATCCCAAAGAGTGAGCAATTACTCTTTGAATTGGAATAATTATAAGGAGCTGTGAAGCCTGTATCAAACTATAATTACCATAATTCTTATTTGCCACATGTGGTGAGGGATGGTTGCATTTCTGGTTTTAAGGCAGGTTAAGGTTTGTTGTAATCACAGTTTGTCCAGTTAAGGTAACATAACAAACTGGCTTGAGTTCAGACACATACTGTATTAAGCCAAGACAGATCAAACAAATCAATCAAAAATAAAAAAAACAGATCAGGACAAAGCAGAGTTGGATGAGCTGTGGTAGATGGCTTCACGCATTACATTCTCATCAAAATAAACCACATATCATAACTTCCCCCAAATCTGCTGTCTTCAGGATATGCAGATTTCAACCTCTAGAATACTTGACAATGGCTGCTTGCCAGAAAACTGAAGTTTGGAGTTGAGTTCACACATCTGGAAGCCACCCAGGTTGAAAAAGTCTTGATTTAGCATGTCTAGGTCAGTCATAGCGATGACATAGATTTTTCCCAGGAGGCAGCCCTTAAGATCTTAGAATCCCATCATTGCTGTAATTGAATCCATGCACCTTGCTGCCGGATATCTTCATTCTTGATACTCCACACAAAATAGCTGGGATAGTTGAAAGTAGCACAAAAAATACTTCCTTTTTTTCTGATTTATCGTAAAATCCGATTTGGAGACGCAGGATTTCCTCATTGGTGGCAGACCTTGTTGATTTGATTTGCTTTGTGAAGGGCAGGCGATAAGCCATGAAATTCAGATGGTATATGGTTTGTCCTCTAATATTGAGATACTGAGCTCTGGCTAAATTGCAACAAACATTGATGGGGACATTTCTGGAACCGATGTAGAATCTGGATTATATACGGTATGCTGAAACGTGGAATTTTGGACCAGAACCTTACCTGACTGAAATTCTGTCCCATAGACATTTCAGACCATTTGTATCCAGATGAAAGAAAAAAGAACATGCTGAGCCTTTTGTTCTTCTACAACTACTAGATTACTTTATTATCACTGCAACCATCTCTTCCTCCTTTATTCATCCTCTTGTGGTTATATCCTGTTTAACACCTAGTCTGTAAACCCTGAATAAGAGGAAATGTCGGGTTTCTTATTGGGCTTACAGGCCAATATAATTGTCTCTGATCCCTGAAGAAGAGTATACAGAATTCTCTTCCCATCTGAAATGGTGAATTGGAGCACCAGAAATAGGGTTTTTTTTTCCTTCTGGGACACATCAGGTCAAAAGGAGTTATCTACCTTTCCTTTGGCTCCCATGCACCTAGACTTTGGAGAAGATACTCTTAAATCACAATGGGAAGATCCATCCTGTTCTAACCATTCAAACTGTATTATTCTCCAGCTTAAAACACAGCTTGTTGGTTGATTTGCTGCCATGAGTTTTATGTCGCTTCCTCTGCTTATGAAGTACTCTATGCCTGAACAGCAGAAGAGGCTTTTAATTTAGTGTAATTACTTCCATTATTTCATGAGATCCGCAGTCTTTTTATCATCAGAATCAGCAATATATCCCAAATTAGAAGCATAAAACAAGATATTAGATTGCTGGATGGTTAAGCTATTATTAGCCAAGCCTGATCCCCTATCTATAGCTTCACAAAGCTCCTGAGATTGATCCAGTGGATTACATCCCCACGCACTAGACTTTGGAGAAGACACTCTTAAATCACAAAAAATGTAAAGCAAAGACCCTCTAGATCTAAGCATAATTCCTAATGATTTCATAAGCACAGCCAGGGAGGTATTTTTAAGCAAAAGGAAGGAAATTGATTCCCATCGATTTTTTTTTTTAACTTCCCAATCTCATCTACTGATCCGGGATGTCCTTCCTTGCTAAGCTTTTTGAGGTTGGCTAGGTGCTGCCATAGTTATGGGCAAATCACAAAGACACGTGCAACATTAATCCCTACAGAACTATGAATGAAATGTATCCCTTTTGTCCTTGTTCATCTCACAGAGTTCCTCTGCTAGACGGGGCAGAAACATACATTTGTTTAGTTAATAAATCATAAATTCTACCATTGAATACTACATCACAGTAATTCTGCTATTGTTGCAGAAGTAGAGAATGAACACAATGTATGGTTGTAAGCATCACATTGCTTACACCACAACAGCAAGCTGTTCTAAGTTTGCACTTCTATGACCTGAAGCAGGAAGAGTTTAACTGAGCAATGAATTTCAGTCACTGCATACTTCAAGATAGGTCATAATTTGGGCACAGGTCTCTAGAGAAGTTTATATTGCTGGGAAAGGTGAAGGGAAGAGAAGAAGAGGATGACTAGCAGCAAGGTGGAGGGACTGAATTAGTGACAATAGATCCGCCATTAGAAGTCCTGATTGGGGATAGCTCATCAAGCAAAAAAGAAAAAAGAAAAAAAGTCAACACCAACTTCATAAAACATAATCCTATTTCAAGACATATAGCCATTCTTAGAAATGACAGTTTATTAACAACTGTGATTTCACTGGGAATAATCCCCAAAGATTATATTATTTATGTATTCATATATGTTCGCAAAAGAAAGTCTCTCCTTATATGCATAGCACCGAGACCTAAAAAGGGAGGGAGTTCCATTAACAATATAATTATATGTTTTAGGGATAAAGCTTTATTTCCTTCCATTATCCAGACATTAAATTTCTATTAAAAATGGTAATATTATTACTGTGCCCTATAAAAAATGTCAGTATAAGAGAACCAATCATAACCAAAGGCTTTTTAAAAGTTGGGAGTAACTGTAAAATGTAAAACAGTTGTGGAATAATATATTTTAAGTTACAAGCCCTGTAATCCATCAATAAAATATTTACATAAAACTGTTGGTAGCAATGAAATCAGGTGAAGCAATATAATTACTTCTGTTCTTGCCGCTTCTCCAGATCACTTATTCTCACATGCCTGAAGGATGTCCTGAAACCAGTGGTGAAATGCAGCCTGGTCACACTGGACCTCCGAAACCGGTAGCAGTGGTTTGCATTTGGCCCCTCCCACCTGCCCCTGCACTTTTCTGTCCTATAGCAGCTTGGGTTTTTCCCCCCTTACCTTAAACAGAGCTGATCAGCTGTTTGGCACACCTCCACAGCCTTCCTAGTCATACCGGCTTCCTCTGGTGAGTGTAAATTATCTTTTTAGCAGCTACGTGGCAACACAGTGGCACACATACACACACCAAACCAGTAGCAAAACCAAATGGATTCCACCACTACCTGAAACCTTAAATCATCATGTTGGATAAGTCCACCACTTTTCTCTGTGATATTAGGGATATTGGGCTATAACTTTTCTTTTTAAATACTTTAAAGGGAGGGGGTGGGGATGAAATGTCAGTTCCTACTAATGATAATTATTCATTTATTTATTTATTACCCACTGTTATTATTTTTATAAACAATTCAAGGCAGCGAATACACACAATATTATACTGCTTCTTCCTATTTCTATACCTTCCTATACCACAACAATCACCTTGTGAGGTAAATTGGACTGAGAGACAGTGACTGGCCCAATGTCACCCAACCAGTTTTTATACCTAAGGTGGGACTACAATTCATGGTCTCTGTGTGAGTGGTCCCAAGTCACTCAAATAGCTTCCATGCTTAAGGAGGGATTAGAACTCACCATCTCCTGGCTTCTAGCCTGGTTCTTTAACCCCTAGATTGAACTGGTAAATAAATATAAGAGGAGAACCAAGGAGGACCATTTCCAAGTTCTGTCCTGATCTTCCAACTGACTTGTCAAAAGAGAATACAGAGATGCTAAGAGGCAGCATAAACTAAACCTTCATAAAAAGATCTTGGAATTGAAAAATAGAAGTGAAACAAATATGCAAATATATTCAGAAAGTTGTATACATTTCAGCAGCAAATTAAAAATGTGTCTGGGGATTGTAAAAGTGAAATGTGACTCTAATTTTAATCATTCCCCCCACGTCCAAGTATTCCGTGTTTAACACCTTAACAAAACAGTGTTCTAAGACATGTCCATCGCTTGTTTGCAACCCTTCTGTGTCGTGGAAAAAATGTACAGGAAGAAAAGGAAAAAAAATCACTGAGATTTTTTGGGAGACTGAATACAGTTATTAAATGATCTGAAACTCCAGCTATGCAGTTCATCTATATTTATGATTTGCAGGCACTTAGTCCAGGGGGATTTTTAAAGGATATAAATAAACAAGTTGTTAACAGTATCTCCAGTGTCTGATATCTACTCTGCAATGGGTGTGCAATACTTTGAATAACTTTTGCTATGTAACATGCATTGATTCTTTTGAGGAGGGTGCGGGAGTGTTGGATGCATGAGAAATGTCAGCTCTTCATCTATTTAAAGCTCTGAATCATGTTGGAAGTAGTGAATTATTTAGAGAAAGTTCAATGCAATAGCATCACTGTTTCCATTACAGTTCATTGTGGTGTCAATGTTTTTCTTTTCTAGCAACAAAACACATATAATTAATTAAACATTGTAATGAAGTAGGTACAAGGTTTCCTTTTTTTGTTCCTTAATTACTTTTCATTAAAATATCATTTTTATTGAAGACTGGTTAAGTGGGAGGTAAGTATTTCATTTCTATCAATGTCAGCTAATCAAATTGGAAAGGGATTCATTGTACAGCATTAAGATCATACATACAGTATTTTCTATTAAAATAATTTTCACTTTTATTTTTCCTTTTCCTTGTTAACCAAATTATTTTGTAAAGACCTACTCTTATTTAAAGTTCATTTACTTAACAAATCAATCCCATTTAGGTTTATCCAAAATCTCAAGAGTTTCAGATCTGCTAGAATTACAGGTCCATTAGATGGAAGCAAGAATTAGAGGGAACCAGCTCTTGTAAGTGACTACTTCAGAAACTCTGTGCATAAAACAAAAATCCAACAGCTGGTCGCCATGAGACATTTTCCAGAAACCATGGCTGGAAGCACTGGGCAATCCTGATCTGCATTAAGTATGAAGTCATCATGAGTACCACCTTCTCACTGTGACCTTTCCATTATATGGATCTCTATGAGCTGAGCTGATGTGGCATATATACATGTCTGAGGCACTCTTTGGTCTCAGGATTGTATCCTCTGAGAATAAAATTGACTATTATTTATTTACTTATCTACTTATTTATTAAAATTTGCTGATCACCTATGAGAGTAAAACTCTATTATGTATGAATGTATATGTTTGTTTGTTTGTTTATTTAAAGTTTACTGACTGTGATAACTCCTGTGGTACCTGGCCAGATTACAATTGTGTGTGTTTGTGTGTGTGTGTGTGTGGGTGTGTGTGTGTGTGTATGTGTGTGTGTGTATGTGTGTGTGTGTGTGTGTGTGTGTACAGTATATACACACAAAAAAATTAGTTAAAATCCAGTTACAGGTGGGGATGGGGAAGATGGATCTGTTGTTACTTGATCAATGATCTCCACTGTCTGTTCCCCTGTTTGGGCCCAAGTTAACTGGCAAAGCCTTGGCCTTGATGAAAGTACAGAATGATTAGGGCCAATCTCACATCGGGGAACAAGATGTCCAGAGGACAGATGTGACAGCAGAAAATGCCCTTCTCCTGGATCCCGCTAGCTAGAATATTAGGGCCAACAGGACACACAGCCTACCTCCTCTGTTGGCACTGGTGGGACAGGCCAATCCCAGTGGGATGAGAGTATCTCATAGTGTTTTGAGTGGGAGCCCAGTATATATGAACCTTCTCTTGGCCACATCATATTACTGGTATCATTTACAAAATATTGATCACTGTTTGGTCTACCAGATCAGGGATACAGAATTCCAGATCACAATGAGATGACAGCAAAAAGGTACAGAAAATTTTAATTCTTGCTGTCTGGCTCCATTTGGATTTTTGTACCCCTAATCTGGTTGCCCTAATGATTCTTCTTTTTGCAGAAGGAACAAGCTATGTAGGTAGCTGATTAGGTGGCCTCTGTGACCTTCCCAAACTGAATGAGCAAACTGAATGATTGCTTGTTCCTAACAACCATAATGAAGCCATTTCTCTTCCTCTGTCTTGAATGACATTTCAAGAAATAAAACACAGGACTGGGGTGGGTGGGAACCAGTCTCCAAATAAGATTCAACTGAATAATATTGCCAGATGACTGTACACTTATAAACTCTGAAAGCATTTTTGTACTTAAAAAGGGAATGTGAGTGTTATGGTCAGTTATAATCATATAGTTACCATAAGTGTTATATTCAATATATTTATTACATTTGTTATCAGATGCAGAAGAGAGAGTGGGACAAGGATTGTGTTAATTTGCAGTGGAAAAATTCACAATGGTTCTTCTTGTAGGTTTCTACGCATAAACAAATATCCAACAATTTGAATTGTTGTAAGATACATTCACAAACCCAATAAAAATGTCAACTACTATGCTTAAGGAAGGCACCCATAAGCAACAAAGGAAAATAATATTCTGGGCATTTTTGTGTGCAAATACAAAGATTTCTTGAAGCCAGTTTGGATCATGTAGAAATCCTTAATTTTCTGGGTTATGGAACTTTCATATGGGTAGAAGCAGAGTTGATCTATTCTAAAGTACTGTATTATCTGAGCCATGAACAAATAACTGCAAAACAATTATTCTTCCTTCACTTTACATTATTTGAACAGAAAGAGGTATGTCTCACTATTCTAGAACCTGAACTGAATTGTTTTGAATCTTTCACAATTTCTTGCTTTTAGATAATCTCATTCTAATATAAAAATATCCATCCTAAATGAAAATCCTAAATGCAAGTCTACTGAAAAGGCCAGAAATGTTTGATTTATATTTTATATCCCTGTAATTCCCGGCCAGCCAAATAACCACTCTCATTCAAGGTTTTATTTTCTTTCTTGAGTGTGGAAAATAAGGATGAGAAGATGTAGCAACCTAATAAAAATATTCAAAAATAATTAACAATACACTAATGGTGCCTAGAGTGCAATTCGAAAACATCTGGAGTACTACTTCAACATTATTGGCATTGACAAAATCTCTAGCAGTCAATTACAAAAGACAGCTTTAGTTGGAACAGCTCACATCCTGCAACAATATCTTCAACACCATCAAACAACAGGATCTGCTTATCCCAGGTCCTTGGAAAGGACTTGATAAGTGGACAAAAAAGTCAAATCCAGTCTAAACATCTGAATGACATTGCTACCAATCATAATAAAACAGCAACACAGTAAATTCCTTCCAAACACTTGGCTGCCGAAAGTCATCTTCCTCCACCCTCCTTTAAAAACAAACAAACAAAAAAAAAACTTTTAATGTACTATCTAAAATTCTCTGCAAAGTAAATACAACATCACGGAAACTATTGCTAAAAAAAACCTTTGCTCCGTAGAAAAACTGGTTGCGTCTCTAGTGATAGATGCACGTATACCAGTCTTTGTAATAGATAGACTGACCTAGGAGAAGATGGCTTAGACTGGATTTATTCTACTTGGCTTCTGAAAGGGCCTAAAGATATGGCTTAGCCGTCTAGCCTGGAGATTTGATAACGATAATGTGGTGCCTGCAAAGTGGCTGTATTGTATTAGTAAAATTGATTACACTGTCCCACAGATTATGTTTCTTACATAATTCTTCTTTTCAGTTTCTTGGGATCAGCTTCAGGCCTGATTGATTTCACAATGTTTTTTTTGTGAAGGGATACTCAATTCATTTCCAACTCTTCTTGTTTACTGAAAATTCACCCAAGCTAGTGCTTTTCTTTAAAGAACTATGGTTCTCAACACTCTATGGGTATTCCTATTCTCGTGGGCACGAACTTCCATTTCATTATCTTCCAGATCCTGATCTGAAGCCAATCAAAAGTCTTCCCACTCTATTGTCTCCCAGCTCCATTATTTCTGGAACTTAATTCTTTCTATACCCATATTAGAACTTTCATCCTTCTTCTCTCAATTCAGCTGCCATAACAACCCTTAATTATGACCACAACTATTGGGAAGAGTGCTAGGTTGTAAAATTGCTGCCAGACAATCATTCCAATCTCTCAATTTGCACCGGTTTTTCAAATATCACAGAGGAATAGCTAAAAGGCGACTGGAAGCCTTTTGTTTACACTTTTTACAATTCACCTTCTTTCATAATACTTCACATCCTTTCAGATTCCTTTTGTGCAAACCCTTGGAACAGATGCAGACAAAAACAGGTATTGGAAAAAAAATAAGGATTGAAAAGGGAAACTAGCAATTCTACCCCCTTTTTGTTTGGAATAGGGCGAAGGGGTTTCAGTTATCCTTACAACTGGCAAATCATGGAAGAGGACCAAGACGGAAGGTGTTCTTTACACTGCCTTATTAGTCACCTGGAAGGAAGACGAATCATGTTCCTATCACATTTTCTATTTTTCAAAGTTGGCTGAAATGAAGACCGCCGTAGATCCGTTTTAGACTGCTTTGCGGCTGCGGCACTAAAACTCAAATGGAGAAGATGAACTTACTGTGTGATGTATGAACATGGGACTTAGCTAGAATTACCTTTTTAGAAGAAGCCAGAGAACAAATCTGCCATTATAGCAGAAACAAACCATGGTTATGTTCTGTGTTATTTTGGGCAGAAATTGTATCTCTTTATCATATGAAACTTAGCTAACAAAACCATAAGTAACTCATTAGCCAAAACTGCTTGTAGGTAAGAGTAAGAGGGGACAAGTGGCTTTACTAATCCACCCTAATATGAGTTGTGAACTGTGCCAAATCATTTCACTGAGCTTCACTGGTAGTCCAGTGATTTTTTTTTTTTTGTCAAAACTGCAAAAGTATGCTCTATCTAATCTGCTGTCTTAATATCTGTTTTGGAAAAAAACAATGTGGTGATTTTTCAAAACCATCTCTGTGTATCTGGCTCTGGAACTTACTTTTCTTTTTAAAAAAGAAAGTGAGCAGATAAATAAAAAGGATTGGGACTTTAAAGATCACATTTCCAACCCAGCCTAGGCTGCTAGATAATAGAACCAGATATCGTTTCTAAAAAAAATCCTTCTTTGTGTATGTATTCTGCTCACTTCTGCAGTGCTTTCATTCGTTCAAAAACAGAAAATACTATGTCAGATGAAGTGAACAGGACTTAATTTTCAATATTTCCATCCTATGAGGAAACATTATTTTCCACCTTAAAATGGTATAGCTGCTGTATGGATGGATGGAATGTGAAGCCCAGACTTATTTCTCCATATACAATCCTGCAACTGCATATAACACTCTCATTGATGCCTTGGGAGGCTTCCAAGAGATCAGAGCACAAATAGGAAAGAGAGCCTTGTGCATATGTGGGGAAAGCAAGTTGATTTTCAAACTTTTTTTCCCCTCTCTATAAACACACATTTCTTAGAGCAAGCTGGTTTTTCTCACCCCTGAGAAACTGAGGACGGGAAAGGCCGCCAAAGTATTGTACACATAAACATTTATTATTAATTATTCCCTTCAGTGAAGATGCTAGTTGTTTGCTATAGGTTTACATGTTTCAGACAAAAAAAAGTTTTATGAACTTCTTCTAATAAGGTGACAGTGATTAAAATAGGTATGCTTACATTTAGCAAAAGCAGCTTTGTTCACTGGAAGAGGAGAGATTTGGGGACAAGAGTGTAACCAAATACATAGATTCTAGATTTTTCTCCAGCTGCTATTTGAATGACTATGTTTAACATTGCATTTCCTCTCTTAACAAGCCAGACCTAAAACATTAGTATGTTGCAGTTCCATGGAAGCAAATCTTAATTAATTCAGGTTTGCATAAACTTATAAGGATAGACTAGACACAAGAACAGCTTTTTCCCGAATGCCATCACTCTGCTAAACAAATAATTCCCTCAATACTGTCTAACTATTTATTAAGTCTGCATTACTCTCATTGTGTACCCACAATGGGTACACCCACTCCACTATGACTATAACTTGTTGCTTGTATCCTTACAATTTATATTGATTATTGTCTCCTAGTATGATTTGACTGCTT
>JANHFJ010007804.1:18166-28713 GCA_032468195.1 Cerberus rynchops | reverse complement strand
TCTCAGTGTTTTAGATTTTCTTCTATACCTTCCCTTCTGATCTGGTCCACCATTTGGGCTCAAAATGCATCTCTTTGGTAAACAAGGAACGGTTTGAGGGTGTCCGGCTCATGACCAAAATGTCCATTCCACATGGCCTGTCTCAGCTCAGCTTGCTGTACAAACTGGAGTAGATCTCTTCAATATCACTATTAAAGTAAGGCTCAGCAGAGAGTCTGACTGGTTTCTAATTGTATTATTTGGATACAAGAAAACTAATCTTGTTCACTTTAAAAAAATATGCTATTTTCCTCAGTGAAGTTATGTCAAGAAAAATTGTTTTTACTTTGTCAGGCACTGCATGGTCATATATACTGTGCCACTTCCAGGCTTCTTGAGAATATCTGATTAATGCACTTGTTTGCAGCATGAATTAAATGGGGTCTGTGCTGGAAGTCCTTGCAGTTTTGTCAGAACAAATTCAGTAAATTGTGCTACTTGTAAAATCTGCTGAAGGTAAAACCTCACCGCCATCTGCTGGCAAAGTAGAGAATTTATTCCTCAAAAAGACCAGTGAAATAAATTGTCTTAAAAGCAAGTATTATTCGTAGTTCATATCTAGGACTACCCTGCTATCAGATCTCAAAATCCAGAGAGCTACTAGAAAGCAGCAGAGTCTGGTCTTCTGCATCTCTTTGATGACATCTAGTGGTTGTCTGGATTTTTGCAGTCCAGCTCCAACAGTGCTAATTTAATTATCATCAGTTGCTTTGGTCTTTATAGCGGCTGCATTCGACAAAGCATATAGAAGCATATGTTTATTTAGCACTTTGCATAATGACATGTGTGACTGTATGTTGATGGCTGCTTACCTCTGGTTGATTCTTACCTGACTTAAATACACATTTATTAGGTCTGTGCCCTGCTGGGATGGCTTTTTGTATAACATAGCTGTGATAAATACAGCATTGGCACTTTCATTGCTAACCCTTTCTTACAAATTATTTTTTTTCCAAAGCAACTTGTTACCACCTTCTAGAATTGTATGCAGCTATTTAGTAATGTAATAAACTCTATCTTAGGCGCTCCTCCCATTTCCTCCTTGTGATAGAATTCACTCAAAAATGAGATTTAGGTTGCTTTAAAAAAGACTTTGAGAATTTGACATGCATACTTAACCTGCAAAACCTCAGATAATATTTTTAATGGGGTAATAGCCATAGGTTTTCCCCTGCCAAGAACTGTTTTTGTACACCCCACATGTTTCTATAAGAATTAGGGGCTAAGACATTTGGTACTTGGCAGAAATTCCAGAATTCAAATTTACATGACCTTGGGGAAACTGCAATAGCCCAAAATATACCCAGAGGATAATTCTGTCCTCTCTTCAAAATTGTCATAAGGATTATAGTGAAAAATGTGTGAAGCATTTAAATAGCTAAAAGCACATGTGGTTAATCTTCATAGCACCTTTATTTTGCAAGCCAACTGCATTATTGTTTTCCAAAATGATATCAATTCCCTATCATGATGATGAGAAAATTAAGAGATTGTTTACAGATTAATACAGTTGGAAGGGACCTTGTAGGTCATCTAGTCCAACCCCCTGCCCAAGCAGGAGACCCTACACCCATGATGGCAAACCTATGGCACATGTGGCCAAGTTGGCATGCAGAGCCATCTCAGCTGGCACACCAGCAGTCACCCCAACTCATGGACTGTGCATGTGCGCATTACTCCTACATGACTGCACGTGTGCAACTTCTGTGCACATGTGTATGTGCAAAAACAGCAATGTGAGAGTTGCACACAACTGCGTATGCATTAATGCTGTGTGCAAGTTGCATGCGACTGCATGTGCTAAAAATGCTGTGCATGTTGAGCATCACTGCACATGCACAAAACATGCGGGTGTGCAGGACACGTGCTAATGCGCACATGCTCACATTTGGCAATTGGTGCGGAAAAGGTTTGCCACCACTGCCCTACACAGTTTCTGACAAATCGTAGTCCAATCTCTTCTTGAAAGCCTTCAGTGATGAAGCTTCCACAACTACCAAAGGCACGCTGTTGCATTGGTTGATTGTTCTTATTGTCAGAAAATTTTCTCCTTATTTCTAGGCTGATGGGTCTGCATTCTAGAAGAGTATCCAAATGAGATTAAAACAGACTCTCATATTAGATTATTCCAATATTCCTCAAAAGCAGAATACTATATTCTTAGAAAGATAAAGTCATATAAGCACAGTAACCATCAATCAGTACTAGCCTTCATCAACTTGATGTCCTGCAGGTAAATTAAACTACAATCATATTTGTAGTTTATAATTATTCAGCTATATTAAGTGGGAATTGTGACCAGTTCAGCTTTGTGCACTGGAAAAGACTGGTTTTAGTGCAAGAGCCTTTTTTTTAAGTACAGAATTTCATTCTCTTTGCATGTTGTACAGTATATACGGTAATTTTGCCAAATCTATAATCCTAACGCACTAGTTTTATACTATTTTAACTTCCCTGAATCTACTGTTCTAGAATTTGGGGAAACTTAGTCTGACAAGGCTGTTAGAGATTTTATCTCATTGTTTATCTTGTGTTTTGAAGGGAATACAGAATCATTGTCTTTGATGACATTTGTATTATAAATTTCCTCACTTCAGCTTGAACACCTAAGGTTTTTCTTCCCACTGTCATCCTTGCTCCAATTCTGTGAAGTTGATGAAGCTGAAAGGTCACTTACTGAATTTTATTTAGGACTTTAATAAATATGTCTCTCATCCCAAAATAAAGATCCCTAGGATGCCTGCAATCTATCTCTCTCTATATAAGCAAGTTAGATACATAATTGAACATTTTAAAACCCATACAAGCAAAAGTAACCTAAGAAGGAATAACTTGTACTGGAGCTCCAAAATTAAAGGTTCAGATTTTAAGACTCTTTCAATGGCTTGGGTGCTCATACTGAGGGGGGGGGGAATAGCATACTTTATTTATTTTGCACATCTTCTGCTTTTCTCCTAAGAGCTCAAGGTGGCAATTAGTGCAGTTTTTGCCAACAACTGTGTGAAGTGGTGTCTGGGCTTAAGAGGGAGCAGTTGCCCAAGTCACACAGTACTCTTTCATGTTTTGAACTCAGTTTCCCTCATCTAGACCCCATTTCTGGTACAGATGCTACTACTTGCTGTGACATCTTTTAGGTAGCATGGGTCCCAACCATCGAGGCTAAGTCTCAGCACTTCAAATCTGACCTGGAAATGGAATTGAAAGTCAGTGCAGCTTAAAGGGCAGTGTGGTTAAACTACTTACTCCCGGTGGGAAATCAAGGGGCACTGCTTTGAACCCACTGCTGTTTCCAAGTTTTTTTCTAAAGGCACATGATAAAATAATGCATTGCAGTTGTCTAAAAGGGAGGTTACAACAGCATGGGTAATTGTGATCCAGCTATTTCCAATCAGGCAGGGTGGATGCTGGTATTTTAGCTGCTTCTGATTAAAAAGATCTTTGGCCTACAAAGCCTGCTTAAGCCTCCAATATAATGCTGGTTTGAAGCCATGGCCTTATGCATATTAAAGTAGCATAACTCCTATGCTGGCTTGCTGCATCTTTTCTATACAGATGACTGGTTTTGTCTCTTTCATTCATAGCCAAAGAGAACAGTTGAACTGGTAGAGAAAAGAATTCTCATATTATCTGTCACTTTGGCTGGAGCACAAGGATAAAAATATGAATACCTTGAAATCTAACAAAGATTATAATAAAGCAGACAAAATATCTGGGCTTTAATTACTGGAAATTCATCCAAAATGGAAGTGAAAATTGGCTGGAAAAAAAATAGAGAACTTGTAAGAACAACTTGCCCAGGTCACCCAGTTGGCTTTATGCCTAAATTGGGACTAAAATTTAGTGTCTCCTGGTTTCTAGCCTGATTTCTTAACCACTGTATCACACTGATTCTCACATTGACCCTCAGAATCTCCAAATCTCTAATTAACTTATGTAAATTTGCTCCACTTGTGAGGAGCAACTTTTACATCTGATTTAGTCCAGGGAGGCCACAGAATTTGAAGCATGACTCTAGCAGAAGTCTTCAAATCCAGCTAATAATTCCAGGAGTTTGAATTGTGCTAAAAAAAAAAAACAGCAGAAAGAAATGAAGGTCATTTAAAAACAATGCAGCCATTGTCTACATTCAAACTTACTTCATATTGGCCAGAACCATTCCTGTTTTTACACTTCAGAAAGATTTCCACAAGAAACCACATAATCTGTGCTGCAGATCTGATTTGGAAGAAGTATTTAAAATGCTTTGGAATGGGAATACAGCACTCATTGAAGCACCTGGGTCTATTTCCCCAAATTACACAGTTGCTTCAAAACTTCTGCAGCATTGCCATAGATATAATATGCCAACCTGTGGCTGGGGAACAGATGCGTAAGACTTAACAGCCAGCCACTGCAGGATACAGGGTTATCTGGGCCTTTTAGACCTATCCAATATAAATCTTTCAGTGTTCTTACATCAACAACTTTTTCAAGCTGCAGCTAGAGTAACCGTCATCACCTGGTTGGGTTTCCAATTGCTTTTGGCAGGATCGCAGTAAGTGAGATCCTCATTAGATGTCTCTTTTCCTGGCATGGGAATGCAATAATAGGAAGCCCCACCTGTTGCATTGCTGCTTGCATTGCAGCTATTAAAGATTCGTCCTCTGTTAGGAAAAGGCAACAGTGCTAGCAGCCTCTTGATTGCCTGCCCCTGAGGGATGACTGGAACCCAGAGGGTGGGCATTTAAAGTGCTTTACACATTTACACTGTGTTTATACTTGCAATAGATTAATGCTGTTTATTGCAGACCACCTTGGGAGATGACCCAGGGTAAAATGCTTTAAATGGCACTGAAGCATTTTCAGAAAACAGTAAGTGATGAGGACCTTTCTGGTGTTACAATGTTATAAGCCACTTAAAGAACCAATGTGTGACTACAGCCTCCCCACATTGTGTGTGTATGTGTGTGTGTAAGAGAAAAAGAGAGATGGAAGGAGTATATCCCAAATGGTCTAAGAAGTAGCATATCTGAAACATTTACTCACTCTGTTCCTGAAGGCAAGAAGAAATGTGTTAAGTGACTATAGCTGAGAGCTGAGGGTTTGGCTAGCACAGTTGATAAAATTACACTTTAGTTCCTTTCCAAGGTTATTCAATTTAAGTGTGGTGGGGGATGACTCAAATAGTTATTGACTAATATTTCCCCCTTCTTATGTGATCAACTTCTAGAATATTTAAACAACATGCCGGCTGTCCAGGGAGGTTGTCAGAAAAGCAAGATGGTGGCTGGGACCCACAATAGCAGCCCTGTCCCCCCCCCACTTTTTTTTAATTAGCATTGTGCCATTGCAGGAAGGGAGCCAAGTCAGAAAATTTCTCATCCATGATACCATTGTACCTCTTTTGGTTGATTTTCGGTGTATTCTGACATCAGCTTTTTATTCAAATAACAAATAACCTCAGAGTGAATTGATCCCTTTATCTAAAGGCTTTAGATTCCTTTAATTTACATAAAAGCTATAATATTTGCCCAAATGCTGTAGCTTCACAAAATTTTGCTAACTTGGTGTCAAGAAACTTATGGTAAAGGACTCTATCCAGCTTTAAGCAGTTAACTTCAAGAAGAGATTACTAGACTGCCACCTGTCAGAAACGGTGTAAGGTCTCCTGTTTGGGAGTGGGTTGGACTAGATGACCTACAAGGTCCCTTCCAACTCTGTTAATCTATCTTAATCTATTTTAACTGTGAACATATAGGGTAGGCACTATGTGTCTGTTCCCAAATTGAAGCATCTGAAGTATCACTCTTAAGCTATTTTATAGCACAGCGCAAACCTTTGCAAAGGAGAGGTTGTACAGGTAAAGTTAAGAATCCTTTTTGGATAAGTTAGATATCCAAATATCTAGATAAATTGCTGAATACTAGCAGCAGATCCCAATATCAACCAGCTTCTATGTTTATTTTAACAATCTGAATTCCCAAAAAGAAGAATTGTACATTCACCCATCCACTTTTCCAATCTCCAGATTTTCTGTGAATTTCCTTGCCTTGGAGTAACATTTAATTCTATTTTTCCTTTTCATTACAAATAGCCTTCATTTAGTGACCACAACTGGGACTGGCAACTTGGTCATGAAGCAATACTATGCTTATGATTTTACTTCAGATTTCCTTTGCTTTACAAACCCACAAAGATCATAAACTTGGTTGCCAAGTTACTTTTTAATCACCATTGAATGATCACTAAGTGAGGCAGTCACTAAATGAGGCTTACCTGTGGTTCACGTAAAGCTTTAAACCAGATTTGGATAACCTTTCCTACTGTCGGTGGTCAAATCAGTTTCTTGTTTATATTCTAGAACAGAAGTGTCAGACTCAAGGCCCGGGGGCCAGATCTGGGGTATTTAGATCTGACCTGTGGGGCCGCCCTAGAAACAGCGAAGGACCGGCCTGCGGTGCTTCTGCCAATGAAAATGGGCTCCCGAGCTCCATTTTTGGCTGCCACTGCCTCCTGCAGTACTCTGCTAGTGAAAAAGTAGCTTTCATTAGCAGAGCGCTTGGGCCACCACAGGTGCCCTGACACAAGTGATGTTGAGCTGGCCATGCCCACCCTGACCACGTCCCCCAGCCTCTCCCAAGGTCAAACACAACCCTGATGCAGCCCTCTATGAAATCAAGTTTGACATTGCTGTTCTAGAAGCAGGGACCCTTTTACCAACCATATACAGATCTGTTTGAAATGAATAACCTATTTGTTTGCTACAAAGAACAGAGGCATCTACACACCAGCAGCTCAGCTGTCAGCACATGCACGGTTTTTTCACCTTGAAATATATTTTTAATTCACCTGGTCTTTTTTGAACAACTAATTTTTTTTAAACAAGCCAATTCTGGACTCATTTACAGAGGTTTTCATTTAAAAAAAATGTTTTTAATTTCCTGTATTTTAATCTGATATATAAACAGCTTGGGAAGCACACGTTAATAGTCATATAAATATAGCAAAAAAATATGAAAAAAACCATGGTGCCTTTCTTTTCTGCCTTCCAGTTGTAGCCCCCATTCAACTCCCAGATATAAAAATAAATGTGGCTCATGCAGGCAGACACCTCCACATGAAAACAAATATTCTGGCTGTTCAGAATTGGGCTTGTCCCCATTTCCTTCTCTTCCTTCCCGGCCCAGAGCAACATTCCTTCCACTGTTCACTTCACTGAAGTACCTAGCCCTGATCCTATCACCCAGTTTTTTTAGCCAGGGGCTAATGGTGTGTCAGGCATATGGCGCTCCTAAAAGCAGAAACAGATGCTGCTCATTTCCATTTCATGTGACGTCCATGTTAGAAGCCCCGGCCAGCCCTAATGGAGCTTCTGAGTGCTGTGGTCTATGAAGGCTTGGCTTGGGTTGCCCTACATTTGCCAGCAGCCTCTTGCAATCCCCACCACAATAACCTCAATTGTTTGGGACAAACAGCTGCTTTCCCCCCCTCCCCCACAAGATGACAGCCAGTGTGACAACTGCTAATCCCTTGAAAATTATCTGTTTGAGTTAGGCTGCTCTACCTTTCCTGGATCCATATTATAGCATCAGGTTTAATTGTCAAGATGATCACGAGGGTGAAAGCATGGTCTCATTCAATGTCGCAGCCCTTTCCACGCCCATAGCATAGATTAACATCAGACCAACAATCAAGAAATAAACAAAACCTCAATCAAGGAACTGCCAAACAAGCTAACAGTAAAGAGACCAACCAAAAAACTCCTCCAAAACCACTCCCACCAACACTGACAGGGCAAGCCGCCAGAATATAAACCAAGAGAAAACCCCATTCCTTACTAGCACTGATGATGTTACGTAATTAGGGTAATGAAATGTCTTCAAGAAAACAACCAAGTTCAGAGAGCACCAAGGACCCCTCATGTCAATCCTGAGCTATAAATAGTCTCCTTTAACTATTAACAGAGAAAGCCCTGATATCTTAGTCATCCCTCATGGATAGCTTTAGGTTGAACCCTACTTTCAACATTGGTTGTCTGGCGAGTAACTAAATTATATCAAAAGTGTGCCAATTTTTGCAAGCTTCCTGGAGGAAAGGCAGGTTAATAGCAGTTCTCGTGCTCCCAAAACATCTTAGGTGTCAAACACTATGTCTTTTTTTTCATGGCTTCAGCAAAAGAATCATAAGCATGTCAAAGCATTTCTCTCATTTGCTATGGTTATTCAGATAAATGATTATTCAGATAAAGACTCCAAGGAAGGAGTAATTTTTTGTACATTGGCTGGCAAAGGCTTTTCGGGAGAAACTGCCTTATAAACAAAGGTCCTTTTCAGTAACTAACTGCCCATGATTTTGAAGAAATCTTGAAGATATAAGATCCAATTGAGGGCAACATCCACAACCTTGAAAATTTTGTAGGGACAGCAAGCAAATATTTGTAATTACAGGCCATGTGACAATTGTAACAAATACAGGTGGCAACCAAGGCATATTTTCTAAGGACAAAGCGGAAGATGTGATATGTTCCTGGTAAAATTTACACTGAGCCACCAGCACATACACATATCTAGAAAATGTAGGACTTTTATGAAGTTCCATCTCACAGAATATATATTTTGGTCCTGTGTACTGAAGTGCTTTGGACAAATCCTGCCAATCAGTAATGGAATTTCCCTTGAGATGTGGAAATCAAGAATTTCAAGGCAAGCTTGTGGATAACTCAACAACAGTGAGCTCTTTGGAAGAGTCACAAGCTCTTGGAGCTCATGTAAAACAAGACACTGGAGGCTGACTTGGACAAAAATTTCAGGCCAGCTGCCATTTGCCTGATAGACTTGACGTAAAAAGCAGTTGTGAGAGAGTCAGCCTATATACACAATTCCTCCTCACATACACACTGCATAAGTGTTCTCTCTTTCTTTTTCTCTCTCAGAAGTTTCTGATGAATGTTAATGTTATTCTGCCAAATGTTGGGATCCACATTATTCTGCCAAATGTCAACTTTCTCTACTCTGCTGGAACCATTGCAATATTGTATTAGAATCATAGTAGGAATTCAGGCCCTTTCTATCCTTCTTAGTTGAGGGATACCATAACGCTCTGCTAATCCCAATGTTCCTCGATGATTACATGACACAGGCCTCCTTTCACTCCAGCCTAAGATTTAAACAAGCCTTACACGCTGAGTTTATGATCCAGAATACAAGTCACTTCCCCTGCAGTGGCTAAGGCAGCAGGCTAGAAACCTGGAAATGGAGTTCTAATCCCACTTTAGGCACAAAGCCTACTGGGTGACCTTTGGCCCAGTCACTTTTCTCTCAGCCCTAGGAACCAAGCAATGGAAAACCACTTCTGAAATCTTGCCAAGAAACTAATCCAGGCAGTTGTCAGGAGTTAATACTGAGCTGAAAGAACACACACACACACACACACACACATACACACACACACACACACACACACACACACACACGAGATAGTATCCCACCCCAGCTTTTAAGGCGTATAGTACAGTATCTATAGTGTTTTATGATCTGCTAAATGTGTAACAAGTGGAGTGTGTGAAGATTCTCCAAACTAGCTGCTGCAGACAAACTCAGTTGTTACCATTTCTTTCAGCTAATACATTGTCTCCTGGGTTGGTTTCATGCCCACCACCTCCCACCCAAAAGAGAACAGAGAAGATTTTCTGGGAGAAGGATACATATTTTTGCAGTTCTATATATTTCCACAAATCTGCCATGACATCAAGGAAGATCCAGTAGTCCTATTCTTATTGATACATTCTGAAAATAATGGGCAATGTCATTATTTCCATCTAAACATTCAAGATTCAGCTGAGAGAAGTTAATGCATGGACTGAAAATTCATGCATTACATTTAAAATTAATTTTAAATTAAAATTCTTTGTTTAATTGTTGGCCTTGGCAAGTTTCTATTACTGGAGCTTCCAGTGAGACACTTGTGCTTAGCCTGACACAACAAAATCAGCAAAGCACCTTTGCAGCATCTTTTAAAGTTTAAAAAGATATGTTTATTCTTTTTTTTAAGGATATTTTAAGTTACATGGACATACAGTATGTAATTATCATTGAGCATTTGCTTGAGGGTTTCTAACAAGGAAGAGCTTGGGATCCATTGTTGAATGACACTTACCATTAAGAAACTTATACTTGAAAATCTCTCCTTCAATAACAAAAACCCTGTTCAGTCTAATATAATTCTGGTATTTAGAAGTGCCAAGAATGAATTTTGCCTTCTGTTGTGTGCGATATTGCTTTATAGTGAAATCTAAATTCTATAATATAACATAATGTATTATAATATTGGCATGCTCTGTTCTTTGGCATCACTTGTGACACTTATAGCAATTTCCCTTTCTTTTAGGAAAGGAACATAACATACAAGGTCAGTTGAATTATTGCTAAAGAAATGCACATCACTGTGTTACCAGCATTTTACTGGTATTTCTCCTGGGGGAGCAAACTCACTTCTGGTTCTTGATCTGTAACTTTCCAAGGTCACATTAT
>JANHFJ010007804.1:4645-14859 GCA_032468195.1 Cerberus rynchops | reverse complement strand
TCTCTTGAGATGAGCTGAAAGGCAAAAGGGAACTAAAAAGTTGTTCTCTCCCATATTTGGGTAACCAAGTATTTCCTAACAAACAAACAAACAAACATACATACATACATACATACATACATACATACATACATACATACATACATATATACACATACAAAAAACTACCACTAATGATAATACAACCAGCATAAAACACTAATGAAAATTCAATATTTAGTTGCACACCTGGTTTCCCTGTAGTTAAGAGCTGTCTTCTCAGAACCATTGAGACAGCTGTCTATCAGTATATGTGCAGTTACCATGATTGATCATATCCCTTCACATCGAAATCAAGAGTATTATAAAGATTCTTCAATAGTTAAACCTGCTTTGATCTGTAGAAGTGGAAGGAATACCTTATGCGGAATCAAAGCCAATTAAGAAATGTGTATATCCCTGTCTTGTCCAGAACTCTTCTATGTGCAAAGCAGAATATTTTGGGTGCTTCAAGAAAATACATCTCATCCAACCAATATTGGCCCTACAAAAAATATTGCTTGTTGTCTGACAATAGAATAATCACTACTGTAAATATTATTTTCTGTCAGGTTTTTGCCCTAAAATACACAAACTGAGAGGTATCTATCTGGACCATTTGGACTTTTGTTTTGGCTCTCAGTTCTCCTGCTATTTCCTTGCTAAATGAAAGTCATCCTCAAACTATGTTGTTCTTGCCATTATTTTCTTTAATACGTATTTGAGAATCAAAAGTTACTGTTCTCTTCAGCTAAAAGTGCCTGCCAGTAATTCAATTTAGCTGTCAACACCTCAATTGAAGAACATCAAGAAAATGGAGCAAGACTAATTGTCACATATACATTTGCATGCTTGTAGAATACTCATCATAAACAACCCTTGCCTTGTTTAATCATGTTCTCTTAGCAAAATGCTGAAGTCAATTAGCTTTTGTTCCACTATCATAATATTCTTCTCAGAAAAGGCTAATGACTGAAACAGGAGTTAGCCCTATGTGTAATATTAGTATGCACAACTTTAAAAAAAAGTTAAACATGGTTTTTATTATATTATATATTTTATTATCATTATTGCTATCTTTTGAAATCTAGATTTGGGGAAACCTGATCATCATCCACAGAATGAACAACTTGCCCACATCATTGATGTACTTGGGATGGGTGGGTGGAATATAACCTATAAGGCATCTGAGGCACACATGTGTGGATATTTAAAGACACAGATACAAATATTTGTACCGTTTTATTTCATTTTTAATAGTATTTACTACATTTATAATCTGTTTTTCCCTCAAAGAGTTTAAGAAGGTGTAGTTGTTGTCTCCTTAAGTTAGGAGTGCTGAGCTGATAGTCAACCAAAGAAATTACATTCTGAAGCGCCAAGACCTTCAAAATAAAATGCCATTGATTGAATACCCTATCAGTTAAATGACAGCAAAAACAATCTATGAACAAGAATGATAGGAACCAGTGAAATCAGGCTATAAAGTTCAATGTATATATAAAACTTCACAGAAAATTGGAATATACATTTCACACAATACAACAAAGACTGCACTTGGCCATTAAATGCTGTGCCAAAAGCCAAATCAGAAAAGTACAAAGAGAAGGTTCGTCCAGGACAAAGATTAATTTTGGTGTATTTACACCATTTAACTTTGGTGTAAACATTAATTCTATAGTTATTTAATTGCTTCCTGTTTGTGTACAAATTCCCTTATTCTTCATCAGTACAAGATTTTCTGGTTTTTTTCCTAATCCTTCCACTAAAGATTCTGTTCCTTTAAGAGACCAAGGGCTAAATCTGCAGCTTTCAGTTGATATAATGCCTAGGTCCTATTACTGAGCTAGTTTCCCACCAACAACCATAGTTGCAAAATTTGGGGCAAATATGAGCTTCATGACTTTTCCTTAAAACTTCAGTTATATCTGTTACATGTAGATTATATTTTGCATGTAGATTTTGGCAAACATTCTTGGTGTTGCCATTAAGCTCTGCCTGTGAATCTAATGTAAGTATCTAAGATACTAATACAATAATTTGAGATGCATGACATATGCAGTGCCTAAATTCGGAATCCATTTTACATCCTACCTAAGGAGTATGTTTGAATACAGAGGGATGTTCCAAAGTGTCACTTCATGCTTGTTTGGATTCTGAGACTAAACACATGATCTACTTATGTACATTTATTCCAGCACCACCCCTGGGTTTCAGGACTTGGCATTTGCTACTGAATCTGGGATGGAGTTTCTCAGCCTTCCAGATTATCAGGATGAAGTAATGGGAGGGATTTCCTTAAGACCTACAACAAAGTGTTTGGTTATGTTTATCCAGCCTAATTTGGAGAGGCAATATTATATATTGAGGTTACTAGAATGTGATGCTTACTTAAAAGAAATCCTTAGTGGAACTTACCTCTCAGAATGTATCAAGTTACAGTGGGACTCTTAGCTGCGAAATAAAAAAAAATCATTTCTTAAATAATCCTAGCATATCCATGTTTGCGTTGGAACAAATAAGAAACCATAGCAAACTGAAGTCACTCCAGATTGGGTCACCATCACACAAATGAGAGCAGAGTGGGTGGAGATTGCTTTCAGGCATGATGCCATTTGTCCCTCATGGGTACACAAATGCTTTCATAACCAAAATGTAGAATATTGTTTTAAAACATATTGCTAATAAAAACTGGGGTGGAGCTTAAGTGATAAGATTGCAGTGTGTTTTTTCTGGGAAGGGAAGGTTTTGGACTAGTCATGCCATGAAAGGGAGAAGCATCCAGGCAACTAGTCTTTTAGGAAAATAAAATCATATCAGAAAATCCAATTGACCACAGATATCCTTTGACATCTTGTGCCTTTATTTGTGCAGGGATGTGGTCACAAGATAGCAATAGTATTTATACTTATATCTTGCTACATAGTGATCATAAGAGGGCACTCCACAATTTAAGAAAAATATGTCTATATGAGCGAATCAGTTAGCAAGGTATAAGGCAAGATTAAATCTATTCCTGGGAGCACAGAAATCAAAGTCTAAGTACAGTAAGTCTTCAAATTAACAACCAGCCAAATAACTCTGAAAAAGTTCAAAAACAAATTATGACTCATCCTTGAAGTTATAGCAGTTAAGCATGCCCCCACAGTCATTTGATTGTATTTTGGGCATTTGGCAACCAGTTCACACTTAAACTGATTTTGTGATTACATGTGACATTTGCTGATTTCCCATGCTTTTTGCATTTTCCAGCAAAAAAAGTCCATCTGGCACAGTGAATTTGCTTAACAACCATGTGACTCAGTTCCCAATTGTCATAAAAGTGGTCATAAAATTGAGTCAAGTCATGTGGTGACCTGCTTAACGAGCGCAATCATTTACAACCAAAATTTTGGGCCCAATTATGGTTAAGTGAGGACTACATGTGTATGAAGAGTGAACATGGGAAAGATACATAGTTAGATTGCCAGAAAAAAGAAAAACGTATAGAGGGAGTCAACAATAGTAATACTTCTGTGTGCAAAATACTTCCTAGCTTAATTTTTATATTATTAATTACCTCCTTTAAAAAAACTTGACCCATCAAGAGGAGAAAAATATTTTCTATTGTGATGTTAATATTAGGGGGTGGTAGGGCTGACTAATTTATGTGGAAAAACTAGACGGGGACAGGATAATCTATCCCTTCCATATAATTCCACTGTACCTATCAACTTCAGCTGCTATAAAGTGAAATAAAATGAAATAAAATCCAATTTGGGATCTCCCATATCATGTGTGGCTAGGCCATCATTCAAAGATTCAATATTTAAAACTTCAGTATTGTTTAAAAAACAGAATGGCTTATAACAACACACTGTCAGTAAATGTTAGTGTAAATATGTATATGCAATGAAATATTATGTGACGTCCTCATAAAAACAATAAAAATAAAATTACATCTAGATAAATAAACAAGGTATCCATTTCCAGTGAAATTAATGGAAAGATACTTACAGATATATGAACTCCATTTCTGGTTTGAGAACATTTTTAAATTCAAGGAGCAGCTAGATGTAGAAAAATGCTTAGCAATAAGAAATTCAGATGATGGATGATGCACATTTAAAAACAAAAAATACATTTCAGGTTTTATAAGAGGAAAAACTGAACTAATTTCAGACACAGAGAAGGAGACAGAGACAGATTTCTGATTCATTTATTCTACCAGAAAAACAGGATCTTAAGATCTGCAGGGGTCTATGGCAGTAATACAATGAAGAAAGAAGAGGGCAGAATTTTGAGGATCTTATTTCTTAAACCTGGCGCAGACTTCTTTAGTAATAATTGCATTGAGCCTTTTTTTAAAAAAAAAAGATTCAGAAACTTTTAACATCTTTTGAGAGTTTGCAGCTGAATTAAAACAACATGATCTTGAAAGTTTGAGAGATTTTAAAAAGAGTCTGGGGTTTGCCTGAAGCCTGGAAATTATGGCTTATTAATAAGCCTTTCTTTTAAAAATATATATTTTAGGACATCACTCAAACCTGATGACTATCAAAATTGTCAAACTTTGTGTTAATTCTAATTTTTACTTGATTGTCCATTCTGCTCCTAACTACATATTGTACTTTTCCCTATAATATAAACATTTCAAAGGATGCTTCAACTGATATTATGTCCACAATCTATGATATACTTTCACTGCATGCGTTGCTAAGAATAGGAATGACAATCTTGGCCGTTCATTTACTGCATTGTCCCCTAACCACTCCTATAAAAATATTCTTGATGTTAACATCTGGAAGATGGTTTTAATTTTGCTTCATTTTCCTGAAGGGAGTGGGAAGGGACAAAGGTCACTTTATTCATGAGAGCTCTTATTACAGTATGGTGTATGAGCACAAATGCTGTTGACATCCTTGGAAAATAATCTGTGATGTAGAGCGCAACACAATGAAGCATAAATTGAACAGATTGCATGATAAGATAAACAGCTGGTCGAAATGGAAAGAGGAGATTCACTAACAGAGCATGACTGAATGGAGCAAATAGAGCAATGATAGTTGCAAATGTAATTTATATTATATTACATTATTTTACATTATGATATCATTGAATGCCTAAGTTGCAAAGATAATCAAAATGAAAAATATTCATTGTTCACCATAGATGAAATTAATAATATTGATGAGTTGTCATATATAATATTCCTTTTGAATTTCCATTGGAGGATAACAATATTACTTAGACATATACTGCTTTATAGTGCTTTACAGCCCTTTCTAAGTGGTTTACAGAATCAGCAAATTGCCCCCAACAATCTGGGTCCTCATTTTATCAACCTCAGAAGGATGGAAGGCGGAGTCAACCTTGAGCCAGTGAGGATCGAACTGTTGGCAGTCGTCAGAATTAGCCTGCAATACTGCATTCTAACCACTAGATAGACCTATGAAAGTCACATAGCTTTTCCTGGCCCATCAAGATCCGTTTGGTGACAATGATGTGCTTAAAAAATATGCTCCTGATCTCATTACAGTATTAAAATTCAACTATAATTCCAAATGGTGTTTCCACACACTTTTGGGTGCATGTAAAAAGGCTGCCATCCTGTTCTATTTTAGACCAAAATAGCATACACTAAGTGTGGATAGGATACAGTAATTTGTTATGGCATTTTTTTTCCTTGATCTAAACCAAAAACTGAGAATTAAAGAACCTGGTAAGTTTAGCAAACTTAGAAAAATAAAAAGTATTTTCTCAGGTGTTCCATTTCAGCAATACCTGTGACATTTTAACACTCTTGTGATTTGATTTGTTTGAAATAACGTATTTCAGGCTAACAATTTTTCTGTAAGAATACTGCTGGTAGTCATGTCTTATTCCATGAAGATAATCTAGAGAAAATAGAATAAAGTATCATAATGAGCAGACCTGCTAGGGGCTGTGTGTCTGGAAAACATCAGAATAGCAGGAGATTTAGAAAGCTACTGAGGAAAGAATGTGCTGATGAAGTGATAAAAATGTTTTTGACATAACAAAACTAGTTTAATATGTCACAGAATATTGATGAGGATTCAGTTATGACCATGAAATACATACATACAAGTCAGGATGTTTAAAAAACAGCTGAGTAAGCTCCAGGTGACAAACATCTGGAATGAGTCAGTAAGACTTGGTTCATTCTAGTATTAAGAATGGCAAAACATCAGTCACTATATCTTAGGCTGTGTGTGTGTGTGTGTGTGTGTGTGTGTGTGTGTGTGTGTGTGTGTGTCTTTGTCTGTGTGTCCCACTAAAGGCTGTAAGCTATTTCTAAGAATTCTGTTATGTAAGTTCTAGTACAAATATTGTATCATATATAAGGAAACCTCATTGAATCCAGTAGCATTTATCTTTTCATGGACATATAAAGGTTAAGTATATTAAATTATTTTGTCCCAAAGTCTACTAATTCCATCTCACATATAACAATCAGGTTTTCCTGAATTAGAGAATGAGCTATTATGTGGTACTATGTTCACAAGGTCAACAGAACCCCATGGTAAAGGTAGTACTTGGTTAATTGCCATTCATTCAGTGCCCATTCAAAGATACAATAGCACTGAATGGATGTATGGTACTTATGCCCAGTCCCAGAGGTTATGGCCATTTCAGAACTCCTGTAGTCACATGATCAAAATTCAGGTCATTTATAGCCCAATCACATTTATAATTGCAAGGTGATCAACTCCCTCAGCTGCCACTTATCTCCATTCGACTCTGCCTTTTGGGCCACCGTGCACTCTATTGTTCTTATCTGCCATGTTTGATTTTAATCTGCTTGGTTAAAAACAGTATTTCTTTGGCATGGTGAGTGATTGCAATTTTAAAGTTTGGTTTGAAGGTTCAATCAAATAACACATTTGTTTGTGCCTCACAATGTGAGAGGTTCACTTCTGTCAAGGGACACCATTGTTGAACTTAAGTTATCAGTTGGCCTTAATCTGCCTCTGATGCTCCCTGCTGTCCATCTGTTCAGATATCTGGCTGGTTGAAGATTAAGCTGCCATCCCTGAGCCTGACCCCAAGTAATGTCACCTGTCACTCCACTGGGGAAAGGAGAAAAGTTTTTACTATACATTTTCATAGAGTTAGAAGGAACCAAGTCTTTTGTTTTTCTTTGACTTTGTATCCAAGGCAGAGAGAGAGAGAGAGAGAGAGAGAGAGAGAGAGAGAGAGAGAGAGAGAGAGAGCTTTCTCGTCACTCAGTCTCAAATGGTTTAAATTTCCTTTGTAATAAGGACTAGTTTGCTGATGGTGCTGTTAAGAAATGTAAAATGCATCCTATAAATATTAAACGATACTATGTTTCTAATAGCCAAGTTCTTTTTTTTTCATTTAGTGGCCGCAATTATGCAATTCCATGCACATAAAACATCAAAAGAAGATACTGTGTCCTTAGCTGTGTGTGTGTGTGTGGGTGTGTGTGTGTGCGTGTGTGTGTGTGTGTGTGTGTGTGTGTGTGTGTGTGTGTGTGAGAGAGAGAGAGAGAGAGAGAGAGAGATTATATTTAATTAAAAACATGTCTATAAAATATGCCCAAAGACACCATATCTTCTTTTGACATGCATGGAATGTATATATAACATATGCAATTTGATATCAGGAAGCCAAGTATGACGTATTATGCAATTTTAGTAAGATTTTAAACATAGCCTGCAGTCCAAAGCTCTATGGAAAGATGAACTATAGAAGTTATGGTTTGGAGATTCCTTACCGAGCTGGGGCTTTGGGAAGAGTGTCAATGCATCAGTAAAAAAAAAGACATTGGCATTACTTGGATAAATATCCAACACTTACCTTTTAATTTCCTTTCATGGATAGCTGGTTATAACCACTGCATTTTACCTGAAAGCAACTGCTGTAGGGAAATCAATTCATTATTTTATTTCTATCTCTGCCGCACATACATGAGAGAGGGAGGGTCAAAAAATCCCAATTGTAGATGCTGCTACAATTGTCCTACTCTTTCTTTATGTGCAGTGCATTCTAAACAGTGCTCTGATGGTCCTGCCTTTTCTCTTGACAAAGCTGAGGAAGGCAATCAATTGACCATCACTGCAATAGTATTCCTGAAACAATCACAAATATTATGTCAGCTGTTTTGGATTCAGCACCCTTTCAGATCTATTGAGCTGCAGTTTCCAATATCACAAGGGGATGCATTGGGTAACTTCATGGCTGGATTGCACTGACAGGTTTAATGCACAGTGACCTCTGTAACTGCCTAGAGCAGTGGTGACAAACCTTTTGGCACTGAGTGCCAAATGTGAGCACATACGTGCTCATATGCACTTTGTGTGCGCATATGCCTTCCGTGCACATACATGGCTTCTGCAGGTGCACAATTCACATGTGTGCATGTCTTTCATGCATGCACAATTCACACATGTGCCTTTTGCACATGCACACACCGCAAATGCTCTCACATGCGCAGTCACGCAGGAATCTCACATGCATGTGCAGTTGCATGAGTCATGCGCGGATTCTCATTTGCCTGCGCAGTCATGCAGGAATCACACACATGCACAGTCACACAGGAGTCACACAGAAGTCATGGACATGTGTGCATACACAGTCAGTGAGTTGGGGTGACAGCTGGTGAGCCAACAGAAATGGCTCTGGGTGCCTGCTGGGGCATGTGTGCCATAGGTTCGCCATCATGGGCCTAAGGCTGTGATGGCGAACCTATGACATGGGTGCCACAGGTGGCATGCAGAGCCATCTTGCTGGGCACACAAGCTGTCAGCCAACTTACCTCCAGCTAAACATGCACATGCGATTGCGCATGCATGCCTGCACGATTGCAAAGACCCAACTGGTCTTTGGGCCTCCACTGTGCATGTGCGTGATTGCAGCAGTAAATTCAGCTGGTCTTTAGAGTTCTCCTGCACATGCACACGCGATTGGTTGTGTGTGTGAATGCCTGCATGCAGCACATGTGCATTGCACTTGGAAAAGCTGCATGCATGCGCAGATGGTGCGGTTACACATGCAGTGCACGTGGAAGAGCCACACGCAAGTGTGGATGGCACGCACAAAGCACATACTGTTTGGCACTCAGTAAGTAAAATTGGCCTAGGGGCTGCTGACAGCATAAAAGATAGCAGCTAGGCTGAACCAAGTACAACCTTGCAAACATATATTTCCTCTTTAAGGAGCTGTGTTTGGCTCAGCAAAAGTCAAGGTTTCATTGATAGCACAATCAGCTGAATTTGAACATTTCCTTGCAACTCTGATCCTGCTGAAATTGTGCCATGTTTTTATTTTGTCTTTTGTTTTATGGCTTTTTCCTTGAATTTTGCACTGATGCTCTTTCTAGTAATGAAAAAAAAAGCAAGCCTTTTCTCACTAAATCAGGGATGTCAAACTCGCAGTGTTTTTCCCCCTTCACTAAACTGGGGGTGGGCATGGCCGGCGCATGACACATCCAGCTCACTGGCAGTGAGTTTGACACCCCTGCACTAAATAATATGTTGCCAGCTCGCTGCAAATGCAACTTAACTTCCTATCTGGAGGAGACCTGGTGGAATCAGGATGTGTTACTGTTGTTGGAAAATATTGTACGGACTTCTCATTCTGGTATGTGGTTAACCGCCAGCCTGCCTTTCAAAGTAAAACAGATGATACTTTATCTCAAAGGTGCTTTTTCAACTGGACTTTGATTTTCTTTGAAGCTTCTTTAGCTCTGACTGGATAGTGGGGAATGGAAGGGTTTATATTCCTTGCAGACAGCTTGTCATTTGAATTCTTTCAGAGAATCATTGAGGCTACTTGGAGATTTGTCTGTGTCCTCAGGATCACCGGAATAGTGCAAGCTTTTGTCAATTTTATCCAGTTCACAGTCCAAACTAATCATATCAGATGCTGATATGGTCATGCTCATATGCTGGACATTAATAGAACAATTGACAGGTAGTCTATTTCAGAGGTCTCCAACCTTGCTGGCTGAGGAATTCTGGGAGTTGAAGTCCACAAGTTGTAAAGTTGCCAAGGTTGGAGACCCCTGATCTATTTTATAATAGGAATAGCAATACCAACATTATTTGGTGTTCCATGCAGCCCAAGTCCATTTTGGAGTTCCTCTGGGTCTCTTTGAATCTCCTTATACAAAGTCATATTCACCCATATAGTAGTGCAGGGGTGGGCAACCTTGGCTCTTTCATGACTCATGG
>JANHFJ010007794.1:6605-21285 GCA_032468195.1 Cerberus rynchops | reverse complement strand
GCAGTACTTAAAGATACAGTATTGCTATCATGGTTTATATATTGCCAACCCAACTGTTAGATTACATTCCTAACAAGATTCTTTGATTGGGCTCTTTACGGATGGCACTTAGGTGGTTTCTTGATTGGGGTATTGTTTACTTGATTGTTGGTTTGAAGTTAACCTTTAAATTAATCTATGCTGATCTGGGTTCTGCGTATTGGTGGAGAGGTGCTGAAGACTCCTTACTAGCACTGATTATGTTATCTAGTTAAGGTAAGAAACATCTGTAAGAAAACAAGTAAGCTCAGAGCACTCCAAAGACTCTTCATTTCAACCCTGAACCACAAATATCAATAAATATTCACAAACATTTATTGGTATTACCCAAACTAGGTAACATCAGTGCATAATGTTACCTAGTTTGTGTAATGAAACATCTGCAAGAAATCAGCCAAACTCAAGATGGCATCAAGGACCCTTCAGTGTGGTATTGTATTCAGTTTTGCAGAAGCAGTTTGATACCAACTTTTTCTTACCCAGTAGACATAATCCATAGATTACGATCTAAATATTATTTGTTTGTTTCTGCTTCTAAATTTTAAATTAAGGCACAATTTGTATTTCATTCTTGCATGAGAGAACCCAAAGCTTAATGGACATATGTATTTCACCATAAGTCATGGGTTAATTTTGGGACCTTTCACCAAGCATGATACTCTACTCCACCCCCTATCTCACATCTCAGTTATACAATATTTTATCTCACAAGTTTTTATTCCCATCATTATTTTTGTTATTTCATGTTTTAGTGCTTTGTAATTAAGCCCGAAGCAGTGACAGTACTTGAGTTATGGTTGAGGGAGTCACGCCTTGTGTGCTGTTAAGCGCCACAGAGAAGGCCAAGTGTTTCAGGCTGGATTTACTATGTCGTAAACAATACCCTTGTGTGTCTTAGTGGAAAAGTAAACCTGTGCAAGAACAGGAATGGATTTCCATGCTAACAGTATGATCTTGTGTTAAGGTGAACTCACACTGTCTGCAAAACTAGATGTAAGCATTTTCCTTAGAATAAAAGGCTAGGAACTAGGTGATGATGTTGATTTTCTTTCCTTCATTATGCAATGTGCTATTCAATTTACATATAAGGAGGGGATCATCTAGAGAGATAATCTAACAATTCTCTAACAAATAGTCTCACCATGATCTCTTTTGGGAATTGAGTTTTTCATTACCTGTGAATAATAGAAGGATGAAAACTAATATTTTATCCTTCATCAGAAAAATATCTGACCCACCCATTGAAATGGGCATTTTTTTAAAATTGTCTGTAGCTTAAGTGCCCCACATTTCACAGTACAGTTGAATTCTCTGAACATCCTGTTTCTCTACAGCATTTTGGGAAGTAATAAAAGAAAAGAAAATAGATTATCAGGTCTTTCACACCTTTTTCACAAACATGAAAACCCAGATCTTCTTTTCAAAACAGCTGAAAATATCTATGTATAACTATCAAAATGGCAAAGGGGATAGCATAATGTATTAGATTTATCATGTTCTGTGTAGTCTTGCTAAGGAAGAATTTAGAGATACAATCAATACAGTTGCTCCTTTTTTACAAGTATAAAGTTGCCAAGATCTCTGGTTAGTTCGAGCTGTATGACATGAATCCATTCATATAAAGGAGGCAATTATGATGTAATATGTTGTAACATTAAAAGACCACCGTGATATAATCTCCTTAATGGGAGAAATGAGTTCCCATTATTATCATATGCATTACCACTGTTCATAGTACAATCCTGACAGCCTGTTCATTCCCATATTGTGCAATCTGTTTGGCATGGGAACAGAAATGTATGTGATTTAATGTGCTATGGCCATACGGTTATATGCTCATCTCTATCACTTCTCCCTTGGTTAGTCACCCAATAGAGAGCTAACAGTCTTATCTCCATGTTGGGATGAGGACTCTAAATTAGTCAGCTTGTACATAGTGATTTTGAGTCTGTGGGTCAGTGGAAGTTGCCCTGTCTAGAAATTATGGTGACATTGATAGAATTGGAAGAGGAATTTAAAGGCTATGTTACTGAGTTCCCAGAAAATCAGAGTCTGAGCATCTCCAATAATGAAGAGACAGTCTTTTTTTTTTTCCAAACCATCCAAGCATCGTTGTGATATTTTTCTCATACACCCTTGTATTTCAGGGCTACCCAGCTACTCAGTCTGATCCTGCCTCTTGAGGAGCAAAAAACAAGTAGCAAGTAGCACTTTCTAGTGAGACCTTAATTGTAGCCTCTGCCAATTTAAGGAGGAGGAACCTAATTTTTCCCATGGCAATGAATGAGTGTTGAATTATTAACGACTGAGCAAAACTGTGAGGGGCATCCTTTTTTCTCTCTCTCTGATCCTGTTCAGACTCTCCTCCTTGTTTCAGCCACTTGCCAACATTCCTCTTTTTTCCACCTCCATTAGCAAGCTGCTAGAGAAAGTAATCATTCTAAGTGAAGTCTGAATTCATCATTGAGTTTTGGAAATTAGGGATATATCAGTATTTCTCAGGCTTGGCAATTTTAAGATGAGTTGGTGGGAACTCCCAGAATTCCCCAGACGGCGCAGGCCCTCCACTCATCCTAATGAAGCTTTGTGCATGAGCGAAGGGCAGTTTGTGCATGAGCGGAGTGCTTGCACTTGTGCATGAAGCTCCACTCGTGCAAGTGAAGGTTGCTTGTGCTTGTGCATGAAGCCCCACTCATGCAAGCAGAATGCTGGCATGTGAAGCTCCATTAGCATGAATGGAGCTTTGCAAGTGAGCATCCTTCACTTGTACAAGTGGGGTTCTGTACATGAGCACAAGCATCCTCCATTCAAGTGCCCTCTACTCGTGCAAAGGAAGATTTGCACACACACACATACACACACACACACACACACACACACATGCTTACCCATCACTGGTGTGGCACAGTTTGAAACAGGCAGCAGTCCGGTAATGGGCACCGGCCCGAGGGTTGTGGACACTTGGACTAGAAGATACAGTGTAATGCAGAGAATCGAGTTGAAGACTGCAGGTGTGATTTGGGCTGCTGGAAAAGACACTATTGGCATCATTAGAGAGTAGCAGGCAATGCTATCCATGCAATACAGCTTCAGGTGAAATGGAGTCATATCTGACCATCCTTGATCAATGTGTAGGGTGCTGCCCAAACATTTCAGCATTGCAGTATGTCCTTACATCAGAACACAGATAACTATCTTAATCTCATAAAGTAAAGCAAGTCTGGTTTAATTTCTAACGAGCAAGTCTGGTTTAATTTCTATTCAGGTTCTTGCAGTCTCCTGCATATGGCTTAGCATCTAATCTAAAAAGCATATCAGCTAAATGTCTCCCACCGTCCTTCCTTTTGACATAAATGCTATAACCGCATTCATCATTTTTGCAGGAAAACAAAGAACAATTTAAACACTGAACACAGATTTCTACAACCATAAGGGTTGTGCATAATACCATATGCAAACATGCCTACATTTCACGGAGAACTCTATATCTCATGCAAGTGAATTACCTCACAATCCATTATGAAAAAGCTAATAGGATTTCAATATGTTCTCTCTTCACTTCCTCTCCCACCCCCATACACATGTTTTATTTTGCCCTGCTAATTGCAATCTTCCCCTCATCTCCCACTTTTCAGCAGAACTCCATTTATAGACAACTAATACCTCATTCCTGTTTTTATGAAGTTAGCATTCTTATTTTATAGATCTGATATATTTGGACCAATCCATCTTTTATCTCTGTAGCACATTTAGAAGCTGGCACTGATTAAATGCTTATAATAGAGCCCATTAATTTCCCCGTCAGTTGAAAAATCACCATTGTAAATTTTTCTCAGCCACTTTGTATACACCATGTAGAAGGATTCTCACTGATATCACTCTGTGTTTGTGTACTATGCAAATGTGGCTTTCAAATGCGTGGCCCGGAATATATAAGGAACAGCAAAGGTGCTAAAGGATATTTTGATGCCCCAAGGGACAACATCAAATAATGCCCCCAGACATCCTGTACAGACTACCCAAGGCTTGTCATATTATTTGGGCACAAAAGTGAGAAAATTAACTGCATCTCTCCTCCTTGGCAGTAAAAATATAGCCCTAGTAAATTAACCTGCCATATCCTGCCCTTTCATGACATCCAAAATCTGCTGCTAAAATAATTGTTGCGCTCTATGCTTGTTGATAAGGCAGCTTCCATAAAGCAGTTTGGTCTGTCTGAGGCCTATACATTACACTATCAAATGCTTTAGTTTAAAAAAGAAGACTTAATAGAAGCCCATGGCTTGAATTAGACCAAAAACAGAAAGTTTTCATTGGATGTTGGCAGAAACATCTTCAACAATTGGTAAAAGGCCAAGATGGAAGGTGCAAAAGTGCAACCAGATGACCAAAAACTTTTCTCTCTATATCTGTGTGGGTGCAAAGTAGGGCTTTGACTACATACTTGTGCCACTATCTTAGCCTCACAACTCCTGTCTCTCAGATGCCCCTCAGCACTGATCTGTGAGTTTTATGTCCAATGTTTCTCCTTATATATTCAGGTCAGTTACATAGTCCTTCTATCTCACAAGAACCCTGAGAGGAGAAGTAACAATACAATGAGCTTTTCACTCTGAATCTCATATTTTACACATTGGTTTTCAAGACTTAAACTAATGTGTCTCCCCAGAAACCCCTGAATATTGTCATCTAGAAGATGGCATATTGGGTAATAGAGGGCATATGCCTTCTTCTAAACAGCTATGTATTTACAATGGATATTTACAATAGTTCTTCTACATGTCTTTGTAGCTTTATTGTGAAGATTTCTCAGTACCTATTTAGTTTATCGCAACAAAATCTCCATCTCACAACCAGGCTGAACTGAGATTAAGGTGTTTTAACATTAGTGATTTACAAGATTTCCCATGTGGACATTCTCAATTTCATGGAAGAGTCTTCAGAGGTGATGATGGTGCAGCCTTTTTCTTCTTCTCCTGTGATAGAAATATTGACCTCATGGAAGAATGGTTGCAGTCTTCCAAATTATTGATATTCCCATTGCAAACATAAAATTATCCAGGACTCCCATGATAACCTACATCCTTTTTCCTACATCACACGCAAGGGCTCGCTTCTGTTGAAGTGTTTCTCTTCATCCAGAGATTGAGAATCACATACTCTTTTTAAGTTCTTTCCATGGAGAGGTGATACTCCTATAACTAAAACTGAAAAAAAAAACCCGCATGATTCCCAATGCCTACCTCAGATCAAAGAGAAACAGCTTGGGATCTGCTAACTTCTGCCACTCATGTGAAATTCACTATCAGAGATGCTTGCAATGTTCCTCTAGCAAAGTACCATAGTGGGACACCTTTGGGAGGCAGTGATTGGTGCATTATTTTCCTGCATTTGAGTGGAATAGTGTGAGTATCACTAAGTAGATCAGACTGGAAATTGAACTCCACAGGAACACTATTCTTTATTGAGATAGGCTACAAATAACAAAATCTGCCATATAGACCCTCCTTATACTTCAGTGAATCAGGGAGGAGTTTATTGGAATAGCTTCCAGATATAATCTTGCTTCCCAGGAATGTTTCACAAAGACACACCCCACTTTGCTTAGGCAACAGTTTGTGCATATTTCTGTCAAGGTCACTTCTCTTATCTTCTGGAGGGAGAAGGATAGAAACTACCTTGCACTGCCATGTGTGCAGGTAGCAACTGCTTGGATAAACATAAAGTTGGGGGTGTGAGATCACATTTCTTATCAATTATATTTTCTTCCAAACATGAAAACAGAAGGAAAGTGCATTACTATAAATGTGAAGAAGAACCCACAATGGAGAATTGCAGTCAACCAAGGTTTCCTGGCAGAGAGAAGCATCAGAGCTGACATCCACTAGAATATGTGACTTGCTTTGTGTTTTAAATCCTGGACTGTCAGCTATAAGCAACAGTAGACCATCATTTTTTTCCATCAGGGAAGGGAGATACTTTTATTTAGTACACATTTTATTTATTTATTTTATATAAGTTTTTATTTTATTTTTTTCTTCAAAACAACATATCTTTGTGTGTACAGTGTGTTATCTGGGTATCTTTTAGTTCATTGGTTATATCACATAATATTAATCATTTTGGTGCAGATGTATTCAAATTTATCCTCTGCATTTCCAATGATATTCTTGAATCTAATTACATTACTTCTCTTGAATATAATCTTCCCTTTTTCTACATGAAATTCATCAGTTCAAAGTTGTACCAGTCTCTGTTATTAAATTCTCTGTCCTTCTCTTAACTTAACTTTAAAAATATTCTGATAATTAAAATACAAATAATATCACACATTTTCCAGGTTATTTCTGTATTGTTTTTATACCATTCCTCTTCTATATGATAAGACTATCAATACACATTTTGGTACACATTTTAAAGCTTATTGGTTAATACCTGAAACATAACATATCCTACCCTGTAACATATCCTTAAATTTCACATTTTTCTAATTTTTTTGGTGTCATTTTCAAATTTAACTTATACCCTATATGCATAACCATCATGATATTCTCTTTTCAGATGATTTTGGTTATTCCAAAAACCAAAAAATTTGATGTCTTGAAATCAGTGTTAACTTCTGTTACTTCCCAGATCAATCCCTGCAATTTTCTTGGCAAGGTTTTTAAAAGTGCCATTGCCTCCTTCTGATGGATGAGACAGAATGAGTGGCCCAAGATTACTCAACTGACTTTGTGCCTAAGGCAGGACTAGAATGCAGAGTGTCCCAGATTTTAGCCACCAAACCAATTGGGCTCTCTTTTCAGATAATTAATATTATGCAAAGAATGGAAAGGAGTAAGAAAGCTAAACCAAAGAAACTAAATTGACAAATTGTTGATTGTTTGATGCTAAACCATAAATCTAGTTTACACTATAATGGTATTTACACTATAATGGTATGCGGGAAAGATCATGGGAGATGGGGCAAAGAGATGCTGCTTAGAGAATGATCAGATAAGAGACAGCTGAGCCCACAGCTGCATAGTGGGTGGAACAAGAAAGGACTCTCTCTGTGTGTTCTCAAGCTGTAAAGATAATGGTGGAAAACTTTTACTTTCAGACTTAAAAGATTCTGATTAATGTAACTTTGTTAAAAAAAAAAAAGTAGAATGAATTTTCTGTCATGTTTCTTGCCTGGTCTAGTCACCTTTGTTCTTACCACATTCATACACTAACTTTTGCTCTTTAAATTTTTGCCTCTCTCTCTCTCTCTTTTAGAATCTCATTAACTCCATATAATCATGGGGTAGTCTCCAGCCTTATGGAAGCTAATGACATCTGTGTTAGAGTAACATCTTCTTCAAAATGTATTTACACATTTTCAAATTGAAACAAAATTTTGTTTTGTCACATAGTTTTAAAATCTGTGAATTACATACTTCCAAATCAATTCAGATACTTCTCTGCCTTCTCAGATATGCCTGAGTTGACTTACTTTGATTCAATGATCTGATGCAAAATATATGAAATTTATCAAATGCAGGAGTCATTAAATTGGATTAAGGCAGCGGTGAAATTCAATTTTTTTACTATCTGTTCTGTGTGCGTGGGCACAGGATTAAACATCACCAAGCACAGAATTAAACTTCACCAAAGTTACAATGTAATAAGGGGAGAGGCAGTTTCTGTGAGCAAGGCAATAAAGATTAGGTTGGAAACAACTGCCTTATTTACAGGATTAACCCTGCAAAGTGGGGAAAAAAAACAAAAAGAGATTTCTTGTAATAACTGGTTCTCTGAACTGCTTATAATTGTTACCACTGGTTCTATGGAACCAGTGTGAACCAGCTGAATTTCACCTCTGGATTAAGGTGTTTTTTAAAAAAAAAAAGATGAATCATATGGAATTTGCTGGTCAAAATTCAGTTATTCAGAGAAATACTTATAAAATAAATGAACTGGTACATTTAAATTAAATGATTTTTAAAACTAACATTGCAGACTGAGATAACAATGTGATGAAACATAGTTTGAGCTTTACTTCATTTTTGTAGGAATTCAGTCTTTGACAGAAAAAAGATTGCAATTTAAATGTGCACACACTTCTTAGAATTTAAAGAAATCACTCTAACACACATCTGGAGAATCTATTCTATACCATCAGAGGCATTTTGATATAGTCTATAATCTCCAGCTCCTTCAAAAAGACAAAACGCTTCCTTCACTTTCCCTTCCCTTAATTTGTCAAGCTCACAAGTGGATACATTCAGACACAGAATTCTTCTTTGGTCTGTGCTATTTTTGTTACTGCCATGGGACTCACAACCATCCATTTACTAACTTTTAAAATGCAGCCAGCTAAGTATGAAAATTCACTGAGGGAGAGACCATTGGAAAATGCAAATATCCATTAAATAAAGCTTTGAGTAGAAAAACCCAAGTCTGAAATTGCTGCATTTTGAATATTTAAATTAAGCCAAAAGGGTTCGTATAAACTTATGTTTTCATTAATTCATTTTAAAAAATAATGTAGCTGCCTCTATTATATAAAACAACCAACTCAACGAAGTCACTCTGGACACCATACAAAAAATCAAAGAGTCAACTACAAATACAGGTTAAAAAGAAAATACAATACCACCAATATATATTAACCTAGCTGCCCCCTCCCCAGCCTGTAATTGGCAGTCATAACAATTGAATTCAGCTGAGTTGAGTTAAGTTGAGTTGAGTTGGATTGAATTGAAATGAATTGAATTTCACCTACAATCATAAAATGACAGCTAGATTAAAATATAGTGCAATTCAACAAATGGGCTTCCACTCATCCACAGCCAATGGCCTGAGGAAAGAGTCAGATGTGAGCTACTTTTCTATTGGAGTCTTCTCAGTTGGAGTCCACTGTATATTGCAAGGCAGAACTTTACTCCCAAAAGTAGGAGTTACCGCCAAGATCCTATAATGTGGATTGCCTCAATAAAGGGACCTGGACCACTCTAATGGAGTGTGTAAGACAGGAAGATACCTTACCAATCATACAGTCCCATAAATCATCTGTGCCACGTGGGGTCATAGCCTTACACTTTGCCGGCTCTGTTGTATAAGTTGGAAGAGTTCCACATGGTGTTTTTCCTTGGGATGGAATTGAAGCCTGGGAAGTCAATGACCACCAAACAGATGATTGTACAGTAAAGGCCAAGATGCTCACATGAACTTCATAAATGAGTTAATTTCAGTTATATTGGCAATCAGGAGGCACCATGTGACCAGTTTCAGCCTTACTTCAACTCTTCAAACTTGGATAACCAAATGTTATTCTATGGGATCCAAATCCTCTATCAGGAAATGGACTCATGAAAATTTGGAGCAGTATGGGGAATTCTGGGAGTTGAAGTCCAAACATCTTAAAGTCACCAAGGTTGAGAGGATGATATACAATGCTTCAGCTTTGTAAGAAATGGCTGTATTGGCTAAAAAATTGAAGGTGGCTCTAATCAATGCAGTTTTCTTTTTCTTAACTGCGAGAAAAATCTTAACTTCTCCAATGTAGCCATTTAGTTAAGAGATGCATTTTGAATTCCTGGTTGGAATTCAAGTCAAAGAAATTCCGTTCTAGTCAAAACACACCTTGAGGGTAACATGCCTTTAGAGCAAGCCCAATACCTGACCATTCTTTAATGGCTAAAGAAAACCATTAAGGAGAGTTTGTAGTCCATTCTTCCTCTGCTCTCTAGTGACTAATATTCAATGTTATCACCATCAATTCATGGATGAATGAGGATCTGAATCCACATCTCCCAACTGTATATCCACTATATCACACAACTTCTTGTAATGATTCTTTATGATTCTGTACATGGCACAGGAAAAAAACAAAACTTATTTTAACCACATGTGACCTGTTCAATCAATTAGAAGAAACATGATTTCTTTTCTTGCCATGGAGCAAAATAAATTTTCTCAGAGTAGTAAGTTTCTTTTTTGTCTCCTGTATCAGGGAAGGCTGTCACTAAATAAACCCCTAGTGTATAGCGCCACCTCCTGGCTATCTTTGAAGATACAATTTAAAAAACAACAAGCAGCCTGAACAGATAGTATCGTTCCTTCCCTGGAGCTCAAGAGGCAAAATAATATATATCACTTGCTTGTGGAAAGTCAAATTTCGTTTGCTGACTTAATCCCAGAGCCAAAATTAATCAAACAACTCAGCTAACTGGATCAAAAAAAGCAATAAATTATCCTGCCTTCCATGTAACAGTGGCATTAATGGTACAAAAAGAGGAGGAGCTTCTGTGTGATTAATCACTGTTGAAGTTGCCTAAAGGGCCTTTGAAGCTTTCTGCTGACTGGCAGCGTGAACCCTGCTTTGCATTCAGTGAGAGGAAAAATTGCCTTTAGATGTGACCGATTTGGCACATGCAGCATGGAAGAATATGAGATGCCGACTTAATCTTTTTTTTTTTTTTCCGGAACTTCAGCTTGTGTCATCCAATCTTAAGACAAGGTGTTTAAGTCCTCTGTTTTCCAGGGACAAAAGTTGGAATCTCATTGCAGTATTGTATTTTTGTTTTGTTTCATGCAACAGACATCTCTGCAAAATACTAACAAATAGGCAAATGTAAATATCGGATTTCACGCACACTTCATTCCTTCATTGTTTTAGCACTCCAGTCTGCCGTATTACATCTAGAGGTTTTTCTGCCACTGACTTAAGACTTCAGCCTTTAGTAATGTGTTATTGTTTTTTAATCTTTCAGATCATTTGCATCCCCCACACCTCCATCCTCACATACTATTTTACCAATATATACGTGCACATTAGTAAAGCATTACTTTAAAGAGCAGCCAAGATCCCAGAATTTTTCTGATGTCTATAGAGATCCTCAGTCATCTAGATCATGGTTCTCCCAAAGGTGCTTTTTCAAGAGAACTTCTGGATTTCCAGAAAAATTGCAGACAACAGGAACCCTTTCAGCAGTTCCAAAAAGGCTCCACACCCATTTGCATTACTCAGGTGATCCTGAGGTCACATACAAACTTCCAAGTGGCCTTAATGTTTCTCTAAATGAATGCAAATGACCACTGTCTGCAAGGAATATAAATCCTTCCATTCCCCACATCCAGTCAGAGCTGAAGAAGCTTCTTGGATGGAAAGTTAAATGTCTTCTAAGAATAACAAGAAAACCCAGTTCCCTTTTGAAAAAAAGCACCTTTGGGAGTTTTTCTGAGGCAACATTTTACACCTGATGGCACTGTTTGTTTGTCTGTTTAGCATGTGGCTTATCATACATGGACTAGCACAATATATTAATATTTCATTTCCCCTAGATTAGTGAAACTGTTAAATGTTTAAAAGATCTATGTTCAAATACCAGCGTCTATACCATCTAATCATTGATGGGTGGGAAGCTAGTTTGTCTCGTCATGGTGCAGCCTGGATAGTGTGACAGTGTGAAGTAAGCAAGCTAACAACTGTTAGAGTAGTTAGACTACTCCGTAGACTTTACTTCTTTCAAAATACATGGCAACAAAAATGATAGCATTGCCAAAATACTTAAAGAAGCTTGTTCTCATGTGCTCCATTAGGTAAGGCTAGACAAAATAAGACTCTCTTCAACAAAGGAGAAGTCTCTGCTGAACTTTAGGTTAAGTTTATACAATGGGAAAATCATCCAAAGAATCTTGATGGCTCAATCAAATATGCAGCCACATTGCTACAGGTACACCTACTGGATGCAAACAGCCACATCTGAGAACAGCAGGTGATGGTGAATGAGAATCCAGAGCTCTAAGTATATACTCAGAGTGGTGCATGTATTTCTCCAATGTTCTGATTATTTATCATGGACCATCAAACCTTTAGAAGCATCAATGTTTTATCAGCCAACTTGTGGCTGGGGGTGAATTGATCCTCTCAATGACATTTAATGAAAATATTTATGTTTCACATACCCTTCTATGTGTTTGCCAGAGTTAGGTACAGGTACACTATAGCAATAGCAACTTAGACTTATATACCGCTTCGTAGTGCTTTACTGCTCTCCCTAAGCGGTTTACAGAGTCAGCATATTGCCCCCCCTCAAATAATCTGGTTCCTCATTTTATTAATCTCAGAAGGATGGAAGGCTGAGTCAATCTTGAGTTGATCAGGATCAAACTGGTAGTGGAATGCAGAGTTAGCCTGCAATACTGCATTCTAACCACAGTGCCACCTCTTTGGGCTTTATTCATACCTGTGGAGCAGGCTGTAAACTGTTCTGCCCTCTAGATACCTCAGGGGCCCACTGTGTCCCAGCTTCTTAACATCTGCTTAACTAAGTTGTGAAGGTTTATAAAAAAAATCTTGTATTTTTCCATTACAGTTATTGTAAAATACTAGCAAATGCTAGGGTTTTTTTTTTCTTTCTTTCTTCATAATTCTTTTCTTTCTTTGACATAGCTTTGAGATTATGAGCATAAAAACAAAAATTGTCTAATAAGTTATTTCTGAAAATCACTTTGCAATATGGGATAAAAATACATTAGCCAATTATAATGCAATCACTGCAATTTATAGAAAACTAAAATTGGCAGAGAGAGGATCTTTCCTGCAAATGTTTGGCACTTACTGTGTGGTTTTCTAACTTTCTCTGACAGACAGTATCATCAGAGAATGACAATGACAAATTATTATGGGCAACTACAGGAGGGAGTAAGGGGAGGCAAGTGACCTATTGCAACATCACAAGGCAAGCTCTGCCCTTGTGTACTAGCATGCAGTATACAATTTTGACATCATTATAGTAAAGAAATGATAGCTAAGCCTACAAGAACAGATTCATAAAGCTAGATGGGGAGAGATCTTGGCAAAACACACAATTTGAAAACATAATGAAATGTTTCAATCTCCTGCTCAGTTTCATACAATGTGTGGAAACTTAAGCTGTACAATTTTTACTCCCAACTACTACACTGCACGGGGTTTTCATAAGGTGTATACATATTGTATTCAATTATATTTTTTTGAAGAATAAAATTATGGTTTGATAAAATGGGAACCCAGGGAAATCATTTTCACAAAACAAATAGCAGATGAAGTAAAACACCAGGATTTTCAATCCTGGAAGTAATGACTAGGAAAAAGAAAAGATGACAATTAATTTACAAAAGCAACTGAGAAAAATAAAAAGATTTAAAAGTGAGACAAAAAGTTGCTCAAGAGCCAGAGAGAAAAGAGTTGAATTTTTGAAACAAGAGGGAGGTTTATTTTAAATTGGACAGATTAAGAAGTTGAAAGTGAGATAAGAAATAAAGCTTTCCAGTAAGGGGTGTTAAGAAAGATTACCTCTAAACCAGAGATAATGTGCTATTGCTATATGTGTGATGCTGGTGCACCTAACAGTAGCTTGGGTGTATGGGAGGTGAATCGGTGAACAAATTCTATTTATGAAGAAAATCAACCCAAGGTATCAGTGAGACTTCAAAAGCAGTGAGACTACAAAAACAATTAGCAGTATTGCCAGTTCATGACAGCTGCAATAGTGGAATATGAGTAGACTGCTGGCGACAATCCCCCCTGAATTTGGATAAGAAGGCAGATTAGAGGAATTGAATCAAGAGGAAGTGAGAGGAAACCCTTTCACGAAACTTTCGCAAGGCAACTATACTTATTGAACTCTGCAAATACGTTTGAATTGTAAGTTGTAACATATTCTAAGTATTACAAAGAGCCTGCTTAGTTGTTAGGAGACAAAACATTGTCCAACCAACCAACCAAGCATCTCAGAATAGGAAGGAGGAATTTGTTACCATTGAATTCAATAGCTATTGTTATTTAAAGTTATTCTTACATCTGTATATATCTGGCTGCAGATCTGTATGGTTACTGGTTAGTGCCTATAGAAAAATAGAGTTGGTCTTAATCTTTGGTTCTGAAGGCAGGAAAGTGAAGGCTTGTTTTCTATTCATATCTTTGGCCAGAATGGTTACAATGGGGGAATGTCTCTAAGAGCTTCCTGCTTGAGAGAATGTTGGCAATAAGTATAGTTGAAGAGATCTGGGATAAGAATTAGACACTGGTGGCTCTAGCTTCAGGTAGACAAATGTTTCATTATGGGAATCCCATAAACTGTCATTAACCAATTCTCTTACAGTGAATGACATTGAGAGACATGGTTGATTTATTCCTAGTGGAGCCAAAAAGCCATCATAACATTTGCATTCATTGTCATATCCACAATGGTTTTGTTTAATTGAAAGCAGCTGGTTACAGCTCATTACAAACTGGTACCAATGTCAGTATCTCCTGGCAACAGATTGTATCATCTAAGAGAGCTATACAAGTTTTAATGGCCATTTCACTTCAGCCAAGGCTCAAGTAAAGCACCTTCTTAAAACCATTTCATGAAAAAGTAGATGTGGAACAAATAATGCTGTCAGGGTTCAACACAACATCAGCAACTGAATTAGAACTCCAAAGAGATGAAACTCCTTAGAATAAGATTTTATCGAAGACATTGTATTGGCATGGCTGGAGAAAAACCTGTCATGGACCTTCCACATCAACACCATGGTAAAAAAAGCCCGACAACGTCTCTTTCACTTCAGACGTCTGAGGGACTTCAGACTACCACCAAAGGTGCTCAGGAACTTCTATTCCTGCACTGTAGAGAGCATCCTG
>JANHFJ010007779.1:36208-47529 GCA_032468195.1 Cerberus rynchops | reverse complement strand
ATGGATTTAATTTCTTTGTCCATGGCCTCTTTCCACTTCATTTGCTCAACTTTGGGTAGTGCCAAAACTTCCTTACAGTTCCTTGGCTCATACCACACAGAACACCTGTCAGGTGGAATCTTCTTGTTCCACCCCCTGACCTGCATGGCATTGCTTGCTCCTGTGTTTCAACCCTCTCTTGCTTCATATCTGAGTCATCATCTTCTCCTGACTCCTTTTCTTGTTCCTTTTCAGCTTCTCCTCCCTGAATGCTGACACCATCACTAAGTGAGTTACTGTCACCGTGGATCACAGTCACTAAGTGGATCATTCCAAAAATGTGCATTAATTCTGTTCCAATTTTGCTCTGCAAAACTAGCAGACCTGGAAATTATTATTCTTTTTCTCCCATTGCTAAAGCGATAGCTCTTTGAACCAGGTTCATAGCCCATAAACCTGAGTTTTCTAGCCTTTGCTTGACCTTTTCTTCTGATTGCTTTTGGAATATGCACCCATGCATTGCTTCCAAACACCCTTAAATGTGCCAGAGATGGCTTTCTCCCATATAACCTAGCATATGGAATATCATTAATGGAGGAGCTCCACAGCCTATTAAATAATTAGCAGTCAACATGGCTTCACTCCAATATGAGCAGCTCATACCAGAATCCTCCAGCAGTGAGTCCTTCATTGTTTATAAAACTCCATTCTGCCTCTCAGATACACCATTCTCAGCTTCTGTGTATGGATTAGTGCATCTGTGTTTTATTCCTAATTGTCCCAACCACTGTTAAAAACTTGCTGACATGAATTCTGAACCTCTGCCAGTTTGCAGCTGACATACCTGTTGCTTATAGCTTCTTTCTACAAAGCTTATCCATTGCTTAAATTACTGTAGCACCTCTATTTTACTCTTTAGTAGCAAAACCAAATCTGCTGTAGTCATCTACAATGACCAGTACATACTTTGCTCCTGCCAAACTGGCTTGCATTGGCCCAATCAAATCTGCATGTATCAGCTCTCGTTGTCTGCCTTGTGCTACTCTTGCTTACTGGGAATGCTTTTGACTTTGATGACTTACATATTGCACAGTCCAAATATATCTTACAGCTTTTTAAATGTAATCCTTCTCCAAATGGCTGCATCTTTTGCAAAACTCTGAAACTGGCATGGCCAAGTTTTCTGTGCAAGAGATGAATACATGAATAATGTTGTGCCACATTTTCAAATGTTTGGCCACATTGAACCTTTTGTCCCTGCAACACATACAGATTATCCTGTTTTATGCCCTGTGCACATTCATTCTCATTTCTTTTTATGAGGCACTTTCTGAGATTCAGGAATCTGCATTCCATGCTGTTCTAACTCAATAGAATTTGCATGTGTTGCAAATGATTTTCGATGGATTCTTGTGATTGCAGACGGGCTCTGTATAATTGTCTCAATAATTGCACAATATTGCATGCTGACATACTCATATGCACACTTCTCAATTTCAGCCAGACTTCACTGGCATGTTTTAAATTAGCCACATTGAGGAATTGATTGTCTTCTAAACTCAAGATGATGTAGGCCAGTGCTCTACCATGCTGCCTTTGATCTGAAGTTGCTAATGGCCCCTGGAGTGGATTAACAACAATATCGCAGAGCTCCTTAGCCTTCAGGAAACATTCCATCTTTGGACCCCAAATAATATAATTCTTCTGTCCCAATTGATGCAGAGAACTCTCCTTGAATTCAACAGCCATCCTGCAAGCTTTCTCTGACTTGTTTCTCCTTTTTAACACAGGCAGTCCCTCAGCTTAATTCACAGTTCAGTCTTACTGTGAGTTTTTCTGTGTGCTCTGGGCCCATAATATGTCAGAATTTGTTGCAGCACATCCAGCAAGCACACAGTCAAATAATTCAGCGGGCTTCATTAAATAGAAGAAACTTAGAAATATAAAACATAACACACTACCATGAAGCTCTTTCAATATGGCAGAGAGAAGAAGTAGCAAATACAAAATGGAAGCAAGATATAGAAGCAGGTTAATGGAGGCAGGATACTGGATGCAAGCAGGCAATGGCTCATATACAGAATCAGTTAAGCTACGCTTAAGCCATGCTTAAGCCAGGCTCCTGACTGTCTGAGTCACCAAACAGCCCAATTGGCTGATCTTGTCGTCATGTCTACTCCACTGGCTGACTTTGTTGCCATGTTTCTTCCAAGTCACCATCTCATACACTGTCATAACCAAATAAAGTAACCATTCATCTGATGAAGTGTTGGAGCTCATGAAAGTTTATACCTTACAATAAATCATTAATCTTGAAGGGTGATACCAGATTCTTTCTGAATGTAAAGTAAGTAAATAAGCAAAACATCTTTGATATCTCTAAATTATTTTTAACATCCTTGTTGATTATTATTAGATTATTATTTTTTCAAACAACTTAATGCTAATTTGAAATATATACACTGCTCCTTTGGAGTAGAAAATAGTAGAAACCAATGAGCTTTACAATTAATTCCCAGACCTGAAGATTGTTTACAGAGTTTTGAAGATTTATAAATAAAAATACAAAAATTTGCCAGTACATTATTATTTAATGTTAAAGATTTTTGAGATGTTTGTCCAAATTTCATTTGGTGTCTCACTATTAAGGTATTCTTAGCCTTGTTTACTTGAATGTCAATTCTAATGATGCTACTAATTTATGATAAATATTAACTCCCTCTTTTTCTTTATAGAAAGGGCCTTTGGCATTTGGAAATTGCAGATTCTTCCCAAAAATGTTTTAAAACTCCACATTTATCTGCTTCTTTTGAATTTCAGGTGGTGAATCAATGTCTGCTAGATTTTGAGGAAATGGGGTTAGATAGGCATTTATGTAAAAAGCAATTTAGCTTTTTTATATAATAGTTAAAATAAATTTAACATAATAGTTAACATAATAGTTTCTTGACATTTTTGCCAAATGCTGATCTTTTTTTAAACAATTTTTCTAACCACGTATGCCAGCATTATTCCATTAAAAAGTATCCTGTCACCAGCCTGTTGCAGACAGAGTGGGAAGAAAAGTCAACAGAAGATTGGAAATGTTATGAATATACTATTTTTTATTGCTGGTTCTCTGTGTCATAAAATAAATGCACTTGGTTGGAAGACAATGGCCAAGTGTGTTACATGTGCAGTAAATAAACTATTAATTATGGAGGAAGAGCCTAAAAGATAAAGGCTGAAATGTTTCATTATGTGCTGTGATTCTTAAATTATTTATGGACAGCACCCCACTTGCCAACACCCAGGATCCTCATTAATAGCCCTTACAGACAAGTTATTCTAATCCTTTATTACTTACGAAAAAAGTGGAAAATGGGAGCAGCTTTTAAAAATCATAGTAAGAAGCCCACAATGGTTGACTTGTGCAGACTTTGCAGAACATAAAACAAACAAGTTTGACCAACATAATATTTGAAAGCGTGCTTCTGAATTCTATTGGCTCTCTGTCTTGCATTAAATAAAAAAGACATGACTGCCAATTTAGGCTTTGAATTTATACTGTGGGGACAGTAAGTAGAAAAATGTCAATTAAGCCTCACATGTGGAAATCCCTTCAAAAGAACAGGAAATCTGCTTAGTTTAGTGCCCACTCTTGAAAGCAGTCCGTGTTTCTCAAGTAATTACTTCTGCCTTCAAACCATTATCTGTAGAAATGGAAGCTACAGAGGAATATTATCTGTATAGCCCTGCAACCAAAGTGAGCCATCTAAGGTAGTCTTGGTTTTTAAATTTGTACTTTTTTATACCATTTTTTTTCATATTTAAATCTTATCTTTTTTTAGCAGAAGTTATTTCTAAATAAGCATACTTACATATGATTTAGACTTCTTGATTTAAAAGAGGGCAGGAATAGCTGTTTCTAAGGGGAGAGGGACCACATTCATATCTTTGCAATATCATTCTTGAATACATGTGTGTGTTTGGGGTGTTCACCCTTCATCTCGTTAGCTGGTAGTCAGATCTTCCTCTGTCCCAGATTCAAATCCTTTCTGAAGCTCTCTTTGTCCTTGTTTGCCCCACAGCAGAGAGGAGAGCAGTGTTTTCTCTCTTGCTCCGTTTATCCAATGGTTCCTTCTAATGCACTTTCTTTATAAGTACGTATATACCTGCACTAAATAAGATTCCACTTCTTCTCAATTCCTTCTCAATTCCATCCACTAAACTTTTCCAATCAATTTTGTCATTTCCTCTTCTCTGTCTTAGGTCACCCCCAGTTTTTTTTCAAGGAACAAAAAAGGCAGCTCTTGTTGAAACTTCCTTAAATCCATTCCATCCAAGTTTCTTTCTTTCTTTCTTTCTTTCTTTCTTTCTTTCTTTCTTTCTTTCTTTCTTTCTTTCTTTCTTTCTTTCTTTCTTTTTCTTTTTCTTTCTCTCTCTCTTTCTTTTTTTTATTTTCCTTTTTCTTTCTTTACTTTCTCTCTCTCTCTCTCTCTCTCTCTCTCTCTCTTTTTCCTTTTTTCTTTTTCCCGATTTGAAAGCCTGTACCCTAGAAGGGGCCTCCCACTCCCAGCTTTTTGCTGGCAACCTTGCTTTTGCCTGATTGCCACAGATAGTGCTTTGGAGAGAAGAAAAAGAGTTGAATACAGGAAAAGAAAAAGCACGAGGGGGGGGGTAATTCAACCATGAGATTTCAAAACAGTTCATGCTAGCCTTTGAAGACCCCTACTTGTGTAAAATCAGGACATGATTTTTTAAAAAAAATAGTTTTCTGAAGTTCTCCCCCACCCCTTCCTTAAATGGACTATTTTTGGCACAGATGGTTTTTCCTCCTCCTCTCTTACTGTCGGTGGGTTTAAAACACTTTCAAAGTGTGTGTGTGTGTGTGTGTGTGTGTGTGTGTGTTCTGAGGGCAGTGACTACTGCAGGGTAAGTACTGCATATGTAAGCTAGGGGACAGCGTATGCTTTAAGTACTTTTACCCTACCCTTTTGTTTGTTTTTTTCATATTGATTTGGCCAGCTTTGGCAGAAGGTTCTAACATGGATAGGTTATTTTCTTGCACATGTCAAACAGAAGTTTTGCTTTAAACTAAATTCAAAAGGAAGAGGGAAGGATTGCCCAAAACCTTGGACTGGAAATGGGGAAGTAGCAAGAGGAACTTTTTCCTATTTGGCTTTGTAAACTTCACATAGTGGAACTGACCAAAAGCACGCCTGGGTTCCAGACTTTCCTTTACTCCTTCCTGGATTTAAAGGCAGAGAATGTGAGATGGTACAAAGTCAGGGTGCCAAGAATGTGATGTTACCACAGTTTTTGCAGGAAGAAAATCCTAGGCACCTGAGCAAAAAGAAAGGAGATGAGGAAAAGGCTGTCAGTCCTTAGTACTTTTCTGGTGTCGGGAATGAAAACTGTCTGGTTTGTGTGAAATTAGCAGTGAAGAGGAAAAAGCATGCATGTGGCAAAGCAGATTTCAACTGACGGTTGGAGGGAGTTCTAAGTGCAGCTGCTATTTGAAAAATTGGTATAAATGAATTCTACAAGAGTTGAGCTCTTATTTATAAAACGTGGTTTGGTTTTTTGTTTTTTAAATGAGAGAATAGTGGTAAGAACCAACATTTTTATTTAAAACATAGCTTGTGCTGATTTTGAAGCCCTGAGCACATAAAAGACTTCTGGGAGAGGGTAGAAGGTTCTTTTATTATTTATAGATCTTTGTCCTTTTTCTTTTCATTCCTGTCTTCTATGGCTTAGATATTCCAGTTTTTATACACGGGACTATTTTTCATTTCAGTGGCAGCTCTTTATTCTTATTGTGAAATTCCACCCACAATATCTTAAGTTGAAATTCCTGAGTTTTGCAATTATTTAAGAAGATACAAAATCTTTAATATGACAATTCATGAGGTCACCTAAGGTATGAAGGAATTGCTTTAGAAAATAGTACTTTGGACATTAACTGCCAAAAAGAAGAAACAGGTGCATCTATAAACATTCATTTGTAGATCATCTGTCCAGGAAAAATGTTACTTCTGCTTTTAAAAAATAGCCAAACAAACGTAATTCCAATTAGCAATCTAGAAATTTTAAATCCTATACAAACAGTGCACAAGCATACAATCCTGGAGTTTGATGAAGGCTTTACCATATCGCCTGCTCTGAAATCTACAAGAATATCCACAGTTTTGGAGATATGCATCTGATTTTATTTTGGGGCCAGATGGATTATATTTTCCTGTTAGTAGATAGAGAAGAGATGAAAATAGATAAACAAGCTGGCCAAAGGATGATGCCACTTGAATTCTTGTTGATATTGTCATAATTGTGTGGGCGTTACTGAGTTGTGTGTGTTGCACATCAAAAGCAGCCTGTGTGTTTCTAGTAAAGTTCTATGTGCACGCCATTTGCTCTGCCACAGTCAGATTCAATGTGCTGACTAACGCCACCTGACTGTATAGCACTGGCCTCACCAGACAGCTTTCCTGTGCTACTTTGGCTGTTTGGCCTCTGCACCGGTCTACAGGAGATGGAAGTTTCATCACTCCAACCCATATTTTGGAAGGCAATATTCTTGTTGCTCATCTCCAGCAAAAGTTTAGTATTAACTAATTCTCTTATTCCAAAAGATTCTCAGCGTATCAGTTGCAAGTGGAGATCTTTCCTGGCCCACTTAGGGAGTTATTGACATCTCTTTGGAGCCAACTACAAGGCTCTGATTGAATTTAATAGTTTTCAATTAAACTGTTAATTGGATCTCAGCATTGATTTACATAAAATGAATCATAAAATGCCCTCGCTCTACATTTTTCTTCTTCAGTATCTTCCGGTTAAAGCTTCGATGTATTGAAATGAGTACATTCCACTGAACTCAATGGGACTTACTTCAGAATAAACAAGCACAGGAATCAAGCAGTATGTCCAGAGCATTACTTTGAACTGTTTGAATTGTTCCAGGCTACCCAAAGACAAAGTGCTTGGTTTCAAGATTTTATTGGAAGATCGAGTACCATCAACATATTTTTTGCAAGGTATGTTTCTGTGCAAATGTACTGAGGACAAAAATCTGTAGCAATTCTTAAGTCCACACTACTCCAAATCTAGAGGCTGAACACAATTCTCTGTAAGTTAAAACACCTATCTTTTTGCAGGCAGTTGAATCCAGCATGTTTTACTTGGAATTGGGTACCAATGAATTGAAAGAAGCTTGTGCTCAAGTAAATGTGCATTGGGCTGTAAGTAACTGTGCAGTGCTGGAGTCACTGATATGAGATGGGAAGCAGGGCTGCTGCCTGCCTTGTTATGTACTTTAAAAATAAGCATATCAAGCCTAACAGTCAGAAATAAGTTCCAATTTCATCCCACGGTGGCCCCTCTCTCCTGGAAATAAGCCCTGTTAATCACAGCAGATAGGTAGAAGAGACTTTGGCTTCCACCTTCCCCAACCAATACAGTCCTTAGCGAGGACCAAGCTGTCAAAGAAATTGCAAGCAACTCCCAAAGCAGTGGGGAGGAGCCACAGATTGGAAGGTGGGAGTCAGGATAGAAGGGGCAGGGAGGTGGAGTAACAAGACAGAATTTATGAGGCTGGTCAATAGCGGCAGCAGCATCAATCTTTTCAAGAAGGTAGGGGAACTCCTGCCATCCAACCCTCTTCTGGTTACCTTTGTTTCTCTTATTCAGTAATCCAGCTGGACTCCCAGTTGCATATCACCTGAAAAAATTGGGGATACCCACAGCACGGAACCGGCCGATCGTCAGCACTAACCTGCCTCTGACCTCAGGAGCGCTTGAGCGCTTTTTGGGAGGAGAGGAGGAAGACTCGCACCTGAAAGCCCGAAAGGCTGAAAGAAAGAGAGCGCGAGAGAAAGCGCGAGAGATCGGGGAGGGAACGAACAAAGAGGCTTTGAGGATGCTCTAACGATGCCGCGGGCAGCCACTCGTCCTCACGGAGCCTTCTGGAAAGGGCGTTGCTGGCCGAAATGATGCTCCAAATCTTTCCTCGGCGCGCCAAGCAGAGAGATCAGAGGCAAAACACAACCTAAGCCTAAGGAGCGCTCCGGAGCAAAGGAACCATCCCGTGAAAGGGATCAAGTCGGGTTCGGGAAGGGCCTAAAGAAGGAGAGCGCCGTAGGAAAGCTGCGCGTCGGAGGATGGCTGGTCCACCTGCCTCGTCGCTCCTGGTGGCGGTCGTGTGGCTGCTGGCGTTAAAAGGCACCCGTCCCTCCGGGGCAAAGCAGAGCGAAAGCCGACCCGCGGAATCCCTGGACTGGGGCCCCTGCTGGGTTAGCAAAGCCAGAGCCGCCACTCTCCCTCAGCACCCGTATGCGAGCTACCCGCGTCCGACTGTGGGAGCGTCGGCGTTGGCGGGGCACAGAACGGCGCCCTCGAGGCTCCGCCGCGCTCCCAGTTCCGACGGGAGCAGCGTGGAAGACACGTGGGAAGAGAGCAACGTTTTCCCGCTACGCCAAAGCGCAAAAGCCGGCCCTTCTGCCCCAGCTGCGGGTTGGCCGCCGGATTCCGTCGCTGCGCTTTACTTCTCTGGCAGAGCCGAGCAACTACTGTTACGGCCGGGAGCCCTCGCCGAGCTGCCCCGTGGCGAATTCACCGTCGAAGCTTGGGTGAAACCCGAGGGGGGGCAGAGCAATCCGGCGATTATCGCAGGTAAAGTTGTGGAAGTGGGTTAGGCTAGGCCCGAGGGGAGAAGTGGGGGGGGGGGGCGTCTTGGCAGGCGTTCATAATTTATACCCACTGACAGAGAACGGAGGTTCGTAAGAAGCTTAAGGGCAGAACTGGGCACAAAGTAGTGGCACACGTGACCCGTGACGTGGGCTCGTATCTCCTGCCTTGGATGGAATAGCCCCGAAGAGTTTCCAGTCGGGTCTATGTCTTTGGGCTTTGCGTTGCTTGAAGTTTCCAATATTGTATCTGTGAGAGGGAGAAGGGACGCCTGCAAGCAGCAGAGAGTTTCAGCAGTAGTTAGTTTCAAGCCTAGAATCCTGTGTCCTTGCAGTTGGCTTGTCGGCCTGCAACACCGTATACTGGTCAAAATCACGATTAAAGAAAAAAAGCAAGCACATTGGCTAATAGCTGTAATCATAGATATTTGGATTGCTTTTCATTGGTAATTATCTTTTCTCCCCATTTCTTGATTTGCACTACTGAGGCAATGAATGCTGATGTGCTGAACAGTTACATTCTGTAATTCTTAGTTGCATAATATGCATTTTCTATTTAGAGTTAGGCTAAACATATTTAACTTGTTAGAGACACAAACCTGGCTATTCAGGAATCCTTCTGTTCCCCTGTCAGAATGCAGTATTTAAACTTCATTTCCACCCCCTTCTAGTGTTTATTTTGCAACAGACTGTCATGTGTACTCTGTATGCAACAACAGCTTTTGCTATTTAAAGCTACTTTGCATGCATTATTCAGAAAGAAACTCAGTGAATTCTGAGAGAGAGTGATAGAGAAAGAGACAGAGAGATACAGAGAAAGAGAGACAGAGAAAGATAGACAGAGACAGAGAGAAAGAGGCAGAGAGAAAGAGAGACAAAGAGATACAGAGAAAGAGAAAGCAAGAGACAGAGAGACAGAGAAAGAGGGACACAGAGAGACAGAGAGAGACAAAGAGAGATACAGAGAAAGAGAAAGTGAGAGACAGAGAGACAAAGACAGAGACAAAGAGAGATACAGAGAAAAAGAGAGAGAGACAGAGAGACAGAGAGAAAGAGACAGACAGAGATACAGAGAGAAATAGAGACAGAGAGAGAAAAATAGAAAGAGACAGAGACCCACAGAGAGAGAGAGACAGAGAGAGAGAGAGAAAGAGAGACAGAGAGAAAGGTTTCTGTTACACTGCGTGAGAATGGGATGGTGAACTTGTGGCCAAAAATAAGCTTCTGTTTCCTCGAAAGAGGAACTTTCCATTCCACAAACTTCCACCGTGAACAAAACTGCACAGCCAAACAATATTCCATTCCTCTCTGCTGAAATTATTTCCAGGAAACCATGTTTTTAAATTACAAAACCCCTTTTATTTTTCGGAGAAGAGAGGTATGTATCCTGTTCCTGTCGGCAGCAAAAAAAACTGGCTAGAATGAAAGAGGAGGAAAAGGGAGATACGTATACAGGTTGTCCTCGGCTTACGACCGCAACAGGGCCCAAAATTTATGTTGCTAAGAGAAACAGTTAAGTGCCTCCTTTAATGAACCTTCTTGCCACAACTGTTAAGTGAATCACGGCAGTGGTTAAAGTTAGTCACATGGTTGTTAAGTGAATCTGGTTTCCGCATTGATTGGCGGAAGATTTCCAAAGAGGATCACATGACCCTAGGGGGCTGCAACAGGCACAAGTACATGCCAGTTGCCAAGCATTTGAATTTTGATCACATGACCGCAGAAATGCTGTTACAGTCGTAAGTGTGAAAAACGGTCATAAGCCACTTTCTTTCAGTGCCATTCTAACTTTGAATTAACAACGGGCTCATGTAGCCATCAAAAATGTGGTCTCGATTGTGGTTGTAAGTCACAAAACTACTTGTAATTCTCAAATGGGAAATACAGAGGTCCTGCAATATGAACCTCCAAAATAAAACAAATATGGCGAGATACTTCAAGATTTTATACAAAACTTGAAGAAAACCTGAAAAACTTTCAGCTTGGATTTGAGACTGTGATTTAAGTTGGCTTGTAAAACCTTTAAAAATTCTTCAGCTTCCAGAAAAGCTCCCTACTCTTTCTATAAAACTGGGGTGAAAAACTTGAATTAAATGCATAAAACCTGCCACCCTTACGCCTACAAAAAAGCTCTATTTACAGTTTCTCCCGGGAAGTCTTACCTGCATTATATCCCGAAGTGCGTCCACGAAAAATAGTTCGGCCTCCACCATATAAAACTCCGCCAGATGTCTGCGGGTTTGAGAATTGTCCGCTCGAAAAGTCGGGCCAAAAGTGAAGACTTTAGTAAACGCCCTGCAATGCGTTAAAAAAGCAAACAACACAAAACAGTTGGAGCTGCTAGTGTGCATTCATGCTGAGACATACTTGAACATGGAAATGATCCCATACAGGTAAACTTTTGACTTACGACTGTCAACTGTTCAATTCAATCCTTAATTGTCAATGCACAACATGTGTGCAGCGAAATTGAGCGAGCCTCCATCGGTACAATCACACAAAGCACAGAAACACAGAAGACATTCAAATACAGAATAGATTTCCAGACTTATCAACAAATCCCTAACCCCAGGAAATACCGGGGCTAGGCACATTTCCACATACGGATAGATAGATAGATAGATAGATGGATGGATGGATGGATGGATGGATGGATGGATGGATGGATGGATGGATGGATGG
>JANHFJ010007779.1:8831-21673 GCA_032468195.1 Cerberus rynchops | reverse complement strand
ATAAAATGGAACACACACACCCTTATACATAAATGTCCTTTTGGATCTTGACAGTATATCACAAACTTGGAATAAACATATTTAATTGAAGGGGAAGATAGTACAATTAAAAATATTAATAAAATTAGTATCAATAAGTATCACTAAATATTGATATGGTATTGTATGTTTTAAAAAGCTATAGTTCAGATATTAATACTAGCCATGTTTGATGCTGCTGCATTGTTTGCTGTTCTCTAATTATTTGACAATCTCTTAGATTTAGCTCTAGCTAGACATTAGGTACCTTGCCATGTTTATTTTTTAAGAGTTCCAGTGTCCCCTGGACACCATTTAGAAACTTCAGCTTATACTCAAATGGGCAAAAGGGCCAATGCACTATTGATTTATTTTTTCTTCCTTTTAATCATATACAATTATTGGAGATTGCATGGACAAGCCCTGCAGTTTTCTTGGCAGGGTTTTTCAGAACTAGGTTGACATTGCCTCCTTCCTAGGGCTGAGAAAATGTGACTGGCCCAAAGTCTACCAACTGGCTTTATTCCAGTTTTTAGGATCTTTAATTATAGCCAAATTTGTTAAAGGACCAATGTACTGCTTATACAGTACACTAATAATATTTCTTTTCTCATGTGATTTAAGATTGGTTCTGTTATAACCCTGGTGGGGTTTTTTATTCAGTTGTAAATCTCAATATGTTTTCTAGGACTTACTCCTAAGTAAATAAATATAAGATTGTTGCTTAAGTGCTGCCCATCAACTGTATCTCTAATACTTCAAATAAACATTGTCAAGGCTTGTTTAATTATCATTTATTCATAATTCATAATGACAAGATGTACAAAGTTGACCTCATGTTAATAAACCTCAATAGCAGCATTCATGCACCATGATAAATCAAAATCAAATAATCATATAATAGCTAGATCACAGACTATGCTGTGCTAATGTGCTATAGAACAAAGTATTTTAATCTTCCTTGCTCATCTAAACAACATTCTTGTTAATCAGAATATATATCATTTAAACAAGAATTCAAGTTTAAAATGAGCTGCGATGGTGCAGTGGTTAGAGTGCAGTACTGCAGGCTACTTCTACTGACTGCTGTCTGACTGCAATTTGGCAGTTCAAATCTCACCAGGCTCACGGTTGACTCAGCCTTTCATCCTTCCGAGTGGGTAAAATGAGGACCCAGACTGTTGGGGGCAATATGCTAACTCTGTAAAAACTGCTTTTTTTAGGGTTGTAAACAGGGTGGATTTGATTTAAATCAAGTTGATTTAAATCACTAGTAAAAAGGCTTAATTTAAATCAACTCGATTTAAATCATAATTTTTAAAGAGCAACTGTCATCTCTCACCTGCAGTTGACTCACCGACAGTCCTAGTATCGCAGAATATACAGCCTCATGCTACATGACTAAGCTCCATTTCATGCTGAATAAACTAAATTATTAATGTATCTTAAATAGAAACTATCTTTAGATAGATTTTTACTCCAAAAGCATTTTATTAAAATAAATTGGATAAAAATTAAAAAAAACTGATTTAAATAAAAAAATCCAATTTAAATTTTAAAAAAATCCTTTTTTAAAACAATCATCTATTTTTATCCACCCTGGCTATAAAACACTGTAAAGTGGCATATAAGTCTTAAGTGCTATTGGTATATAAAGGATGCAAGAGAGTGATTTGCCCAAGAGCCAGATATCTCATGGCAAAGTTGGAGTCTGAAGTTTATGTCTCTAAAATACCAGTTTTGCTGTTCAAAATAATTTTTAACTGGAAACAAATGAAGAAAAGGAAACAAGGTTAATATGATCAGATCCCATCTGGTTAAAAGTCCTGAATGGAAAGACTGGTGGTGTTAATGGAAAGAGAAGCAGAAGGAGAGCTTATTCTGATACCTTGTGATTTTATTTTACCTTTAATTTGATCCAAAAAGTTAGGATCTAACTTTTAAACATTAGAATGATATCTATTTGATTCAATAATAATAAAATAAGTGATAGTGACAGCATACTAGGGACCAAATGCTGTTTCAAACAATTCCATCTTAACCAATTTCTGGAATATTGTAACAGATGAGGCAAGCCTTGATCCTAAGAGAAGGTGAGTACAGAAGGTGAAGTCTGAGGCTACCAGACCTTCTCTTAGATAGGCCAATTCTAGCCGGCTGGGCTGGCATGATGGTATATAGAACTTTCTAGGTCAAACCAGTACTTTGCATTGCAATTCTTGACAGCCAGTACAGGGCCCCCTAGCACATGTACCTTGTTTCTCCAAAAATATGACCAGGTCTTGTTTTCTTTTGACCCCCCCCCCCCCCAAATGGCTAGGGCTTCTTTCTGAGAGGTGTCTTAATTTCTCAGCCATGTGCTTCCCTGTCCACTGGGCTGCTGCTTTTGCAGCCAAACAGAGTGAGCGATATGGCTGCAAAAGAAGCAGCCTGGTGGCCAGGCCAGGCACATTGGCATGTGGGCTGGTCTTTCTGGATCAGATCATCCCGGAGCTTTCTGGAAGGCATCTAAAAGGCAAAACAGAGAGTCTCTCTGCAGTCGATAATAGAGCTTCAGGGTGATCCGGAGCTCTCTTACCGGCTGCAAATGCCTTCCAGAAAGTCCTATGCAGCTGATAACAGAGTTGCAGAGGGCTTTCTGGAAGGCATCTGAATGCAAAACAGAGGCAGGGGTGATGCGCGCAAATGGCAGCAAGTGCCTGCACAAGAAGTGACCACAAAAGAAGGCTCTCAAAGGTCCCAGCCACAGATGAAAACCAATAACCACACCCAGCCAGAGACTGTCAGCAGCAATCGTGGTTTATTGAGACCAGAGGCCAGGCACACAATGAATACAGCTGTTGTAAAGTCAGTGCTGGGAGCTTCTGCCTTCCAGCACTTTTTAAATCAAACAGCCTTTCCCTTGCCATGCCTCTCACCATTCCCTCCCACCCTTAGCCACCATCCAGTAGCTGCAGCAATATCACCCTGTGTTCCTCTTCACCAGTGTGTCAACCGTGAGGCTTGAGGTCCCTTTGCTGAACACCGTGGAATGCTTGGCTGTTTGTTTCCCTCATTGCACATCCCCCGTGCCGAGCCATGGGACCCTGGAATACTGCAGAACAGCTGAGCAGCAGCACTGGAAGTGCCGATCACTCCCTGTCACTCTGCTGCAGCTGACGATCAGCTGGGCATCCTTATAGATCGATCGTTGGCTAGAGATGCTACCGGAGCATGTGAACATGGTACTTTACGTACCTAATCCACCCCCATATATGGCAAACCCCTGCAGAGTTTGACAAAGGTGAGGCAGATGTTGGGGTGTGCGAGTCCTAGTAAGTAGGGCAGCTCCACCTCTCATTCCCAACCTAGCTTATTTTTTACCTGTGTGCCTCGCCCCACTCCCTGCATCCCAAGGTGGGCGGGATCTTAATTAGGGCTAATTTTGTAGGTGGGGCTTAATTTTATTGCATGCACTCAAAACATGATAGGGCTTCTTTTTAAGGTGGGACAGTTTTTTGGAGAAACACGATATAATGTGAGCCTGATGAGTAACACTTGCCAATGAGTTTCAAACACACTTTGATTTCTGTTTTCTGCATAAGTAATCCAAGTATGCATAGTTTCTGTCTTGACTATGAGCTTCTGTTTTTAGCAAGTTAAATGTCTAAACAGGCAAGATTATTTGCTCTGTCTGGAAGGAAGCCTGGCACTCTTCTGAAAGTCTTCTACAAGAAGAACCTTGTTCTGTCTATAGCACCTTAACTCCCCAAAAGCCTGCTCCTTTCTATATTCAATTATTCAGAAACATATTCTATTAAACTGAATATTTCTGAGTAAAGAGGGAATATGGATTTAGTTGCTTGTTTTACTTCCCTGGAAATCTCTTTGGAAAAGGAATCTGTTCTTGTATTTCAAAATAATACAGCAATATTCTTGGATGCACAAGAAAATTGCAATTGTGATCCAATTCACCTACATCTGTGAAACATTACAAGCTAGATATGAGATCCAGTGTGGATATTTCTTCTAACTTAGGACCATCTGTTCTACCCCTCTAGGTGAGTTCATCATTCTCCAGTCAGATAAAGTCGCAGAGATAGCAAAGGGCACTTACATATTGACAAACTCTTTTGCCTAGACATATTTAATCAGTAATCATGAAATAAGGTGGTAGGAAACAGCTAAGCTTGAGGGGATGATAGAGGCAGGTGGGGACAGTTCAGATCAGCTAGATAACTTTGTAAAATTCATAAACACAAATTCTTTCAGTGTACACTGAAAATACACAGATGATCTGTTGCAGATAAGCTATTCCTCCATGGAATTTCATATCCTTACATCTCCACCAGAAGCCTGCAAGCAGTTATTTTGAGTTTTTTGAGCTTGAAAAAAACCCCCATGTTGTATAAATTTTGTTCTGAGGTGGAGACAAAGCAGAAGCATGTTGAACAGTAATTGTCTGTTCTAAGTGCCATAATTGACATCTTGTAACTTGTAATTGTTAATTTTGTTATTGTTGTTGCATTTACTCCTAGGACCACAATACATAGTTGTTGTTCGCTGGGCTACCTCTCTTTGAAAGGGTACAGATATACTAAAAAAGCTATTTGTTGGAATAGGGGCATTATTCATTTTCAATGTTGTTACAGAAAATAACATTGGATGGGGATTGTAGATATTATGAATTACCACCTAATTTACTTTTATGGTCTTGGTCTGAAAAATGAGAAAGCCTGGCTAGCTCTAGGTTCCCATCTTTTCTTATGGCTGGAACACTTGAGAAAAATATTTTTTTTATTCCATACAGAATATGTGGGATGCTCCAAGTTTTGTCCCATTTGGACATGCAAACTCAGACTATTCCAGTGAATCTATTGAATTGAGAGGCTTTTTCCTAAACTTGAAGCAACATCTATTTTTCATTTTGTGTATACCCTTTATCTGAAACAACCAAAAGATGTCTCATGCCCAGTTTTCTTAATCTAAACTTCTAAACTTTGCAGGGCATCTGAAGATTTACTTGGCTTTCTGGTGATGTCATTCTATTTAGCTCTGGTGAAAGCTGACTCTCTGCCAGTTATCCATTCAGGATCTCACTCAGACAAGTTTGTAAGGTTATAATGTAAATAGCAAGGACTCTAATGCTGGAAATTCTTGCTGTGTTTTTCAGGGCCTGCCACTTAAAAGGAATTTTACTACCCTTTTCGATTTGTGTGCGCTTTTAAACTGTCTGCTGGCGAATCTGTACGCCAGACTCATGCGGCTCCTGAGCCATTAAGCCCTAGTCGGTCAATATTTTGCTTTTTCAAAAATCTATTAAGTTCCATTTGCAAGGGATTACTGCTTATGTGATTGATTCTGTCTAGCAGCTAACATTAAAAAAATAAAACAAAAAAAAATCAAAACAAACCTCAAGGAGACAGAGTAATAGAGCAGAAAGAGCTAGATTTATCCCTGAGGAAAACAGTATCCTGTTATATGTTGCAAACTGACAATTTTCTCTTATGCACAATTTATATCATCCATGTGAAATCAGGGCAGTGGTTGTGGATGTTGTTCTCATTGTATTTTAAAATAAAAGTACCTACAGTTTAGAAGGGTTACGTGAGGCGACTAGTGAATATAAGTCACTGGACTTTCTGATTATATAGATAGTTGAATGATGGGTCTTTTGTGCTCTTTGAGCTTGGTTGTTTCCAATAGTTGAATTTACCGTATATCTCCTTAATCCAAGCATGGCTCATTCTGGGCTTTAGTAGCCCACCAGATGTGTATCTTAATCAACTGCTGGTTCTATATATCAATATTTGAAACAGGAGGACTTTCAGGCATTTGAGAAGCAACAATTCAGTGCTCAGAATATCTCTATTAGTAAGTTAATTGGTGTCTGTGCACTATAAATTGCTGCTTGATAGCCATTGTAATAGTTTTCTTGAGAGAGAAAAGGGATCTTTAGAATCTTGACTAATTTTGGGACTTAATACTTCCATAATGCATTCCCCACCCCTATGTGGGTACCAAATGGCTATGGTTGTGGCGTGAAACAACACTGAGCTAGAAAGTTTGTCATGTTGCCATTTTAAAGGAGCAACCAGAGGGAGGTTGACTGTCATTCTCCCTTATATGTTGTCTGCCTTTTGAAAGTTATGTAAAGGCATGAGGAAAACTGGAGATCTTTGGGAAATTATGGTTGTGGTCATAGGTCTTTTTCTTAATTTATCCAAAAGCAAATGTGAAAATGAATGAATGAATGAATGAATGAATGAATGAATGAATGAATGAATACATAAATAAATAGCTAGCATCCTATGAAGGGATGTTAAAAGTAGTTCAATTGTCCCTAAGGTTCTGCTGGCATAATTAGATCTTGAGGGACCTCCAAAAGTGACAGTGATAACCAACTTCACTTCAGGATGAAGTTATACATTTATTTATTTAGTGGCAGGAGATTTTCTGCTCCATTCCCAAATTCTGTTCTTGTGTTGCCTAGGGTTTTTGCCATCAGCAGATCCATAAATGAGTTAGTGAAAAGGGTCTTCCTTAGGACTGACCCTGGGCATATGCACTTAATACAGGTCCCTGGGCTTTCTGAGCCTCCAGGAGAAAAAAACAAGAGTGTTATACTGGTTAAGGAATTGGACCCCCGTTTTTGGTTTGGGAGGTGTAGCAAACATTGATCAATAGTAGTAGCAGTTATTAATACATCACTTTTGTCCTGCTCCCCAAATTTCACTACCCTTGTTTGCATTCTTTCCTCTTTTATACTTGTTTGTATGCCCTGATTTACAGGCTGTTGGCTTATTTCCTATAACACTTTCCTGATCTCTGTACTGCCAACAGCCAGATGGTACTTCTGCACCAAGCCAGCCTCTGACTCATGCCCGTGATGATGCCATATACTGGCTTGAATGTTCCTATATTTGAAGAGCATACAATAACAACAATAAGAGGATGGCCTGGAAGCTGTTATCTGTTTAATTTTGGCGGGTGGATAGAAATTAGGTAATACTTAATAATAAAGTTAGTTCAAAATCCAAGCATTTGATTAATATTTAGTTCATCTGTTGCTTGTAATGTGATCAAAGGATTGGCATATAGAAGGGCAAATGAGGTACTGAGGCAGCAGTGATCAAAGAACAGAAAAGTTTGTAAATTATAATGTGAATGGAAATGTAGATAAAACAAACTTCTTTCACAGCTAGCTTGCTTATAGAAACATGGTATGAATTATTTCAGATGTGACAGGCCCAAAGTAAGTCATGTCAGTATTGTTCATCCACTCACCCCAGTTCTTTACATTCTTCATCTAAATTTTCCTTCCAAGGCTTTGTTATCTAACTCAGAAGAAAAATAACTCACTTCTTAGAGGGATATGGTTGTAAATGTTTGGGGACCATCCGATCCGAGCATATAAAAGAAGCAGGGTTAAAGGAAAGTTGGTCATCTCAGAAGGGTGATAAAGCAACTGCTTATTTGGCAGGGAAGGATACAGTTAAAGCAGCACAACACCTTGATTTCTGGAAAAAGAGAAGAATTCCAGAAGGGAAATGTTCAGTAATGGGAAACTGCACCATTACACTGTTACTTACAGCTTTCTACAACTGGATCGAAGCCAATTAATTTGTAGGGTTAAATGTTTTGACTTTTGAAGATTCCTATAGCTTCTTAGGGGCATGTAAGGGAGTGTTGAATAGTATATCCCTTTTATGCAAGGGCCCTGTTCTTTCATAACCCTCAGTAGGGTTTTTGGGGACATGGCTGACCCATATTGTAGTGCCATAAAAGATATCCTTGTTGGGAATAGATGCAGTGTGCTGTCTTTGATCAGTTGGGGAACAAATGAATCTGGCCTAACTTTGGAGACTGAGGGGTTTGCTTGGAGTCCAGTGACTTTGAAGGTTATTTTCTGAGATCTGGACAACAGTGGAACCAACACAGTTGAGACATGGAGTAACAAACTCTTCCATTATATCATGACTTTGAAATTTTCCTTATTCTACAAAGGATCCTTTGAGTTCCATAGTAAATGTAACTGTTTTGGGCAATGGAATATGAAAGTAGGTGACTTGTGTGCTACTTTTAGAGTGGAATCCAACTACTCAAATGGAAGTGGAAGGATAAAAAGAAACAACTGGCTTTTTTAAAAAATGCACTTGCAGACAATTATTCAATTGAGCTCTTTGAGATTATCTTGCAGATGATTCACTTTTTAAATCAGTGATGGCCAGTGTACAGTAATCTGTATTTTTTTAGAGGGCTTGAGGGAGTCAGTGGTTGGAGGATTTTGTTTTATGATGATTCTGATCCTCATTCTCTGGGCAATCCTAAAAGGAAATATTGAAATAACATGAACACCCCACCCCTAAATATTATAAGAGGGAAAGAGGTCCTGCGGTTCCTTCCTATCTTCCCTTTTATTTAACTTCTATAACATATGAAGTTACTGGAAGAATCATTGGGTTTGGACCTATGGCCATCAGTATATACAGATGCATTCCTGGGAGGGGAGGCAGTGATTCAGTGAGTGATACACTATTGTGCCCCAGACTTTGCTCCTTTTATACACGTGTCATGCATCACAGGCTTGTATATTATAAAATTCAGCTTCTACTGAGACATTAATATTAAACACAGATTTTAGCCACATCTTGCACTTCTTCAGAATACTCTTGTTCAGGAGTTTCCAAATTACTGCTAAGCCTCTCCTTAGTCTCCACAGCATCACCACAAACTAAGTCTGACACAAGAATTCAGTTATACTTTGATGTATCAGAGAGTTGACTCTTTCAATACAGTGGGAATCTCAAGTGTGCTTTAAATAATTTCAGGTTCTTGCCTCATTGAGGTTCCTCACTAACAGCAGACCAGTCAAGGAGAACTGTTCCCAAAATAGATAAGTATAACTGTTTGTACCTTGTGTCTTCTTTTATCTTATCAGTATGCTCTAGCTGGCTGTGTGGCTCATCAAAGCTCAGAAATTTCTAAAAAATCACCAGGTCTTATGTATGACATCGGGTTGGTGAATTATAACAAAAATACAGCTAGGTGGCTTTTGGTTGAGTTGTATTTACTTTAATGCATTACTAAATTTAGTGAATTTAATATGTATAGTATTAAGATAGGTTGATGCCCAATTTGAGCAGACAGCAATCAGTGTTTTCAAAAGCTTTAATTATGGCATTAATATAAACATTTATAAGAGAAGGGCAAATATACAACTTTATTTACTTTTTTAAAAAAATTGATATTGGCATGAAAAAATGGCTCAGGCACAACCTAACATGTATTTGGCCATTTCTTTGTAGCTGCATAATCAGAAGCTTTCCTATAAATAAAATCTTACAACTTCAGTGGTTGTCTTAGTTAATCATTTCTCATTTGTTGAAATATAGGCCACACATTTTCTGTTCATACAAACATGTTTTTGTTTCCCTTGTTCTTATAATCCTGTACATGGGAGGGAAAATCTGTAGTAGCAGTTACTGGATCTGTTACATAGTGTTCCATACTACTGGGAAAATAAATTTATATGTAGGAAAGATAGAGTGAGTTTCTTCTGCCAAGCCTCATGTAGCTGTCAAAAACAAGTGAGAACTACATGAATTTCAGAAGGGCTTTTTTAATATTGGAGCAAAATCATAATCTTAAAAAATGAAAGAGTACATTTCCTGGCTAACTAATAATGAGTCAATTAAGGTGGAATCTCTTTGAAATGCTTTATTCTGGTCTTATTGCCTTTTCTTGCCTAAACAGAATCTCTGCCCCTGTTTCTTTCTCACCATCTCTCACATCCTCTTACTTTAGATGAATCCTCAAAGAGTAAGAAGGATGTATGCGGAGTAAAACCTGGAACCACCTGCTGCTTCTTTATTTAAGGACAATGGTTGGACACTGGAGTTTGAAGGGACAATTCATTTCCAGAAATACCTACTTGCAAATGGAAGTAGGGACCCCTGACTTTGAATTTGGCATACGAAATTTGGAATCTTTCAAGAATATGTAATTAATATTGCTTCTGTTTTAAAATTACATCCAGGGGATGGATTTTTGGCAGTTGTGACATTATCTACAGGCCATTCAAAGTTACAGTTGAAAGGTTTATCTCATAATATACTTTATTGCTTGTGGATTTTTCAAGCAAATTTCTAGCAATTTTTTTGTGTATAAATTTACTAATGCGTGCATTTGTGTAATTTTTCTAGATATATTTAATATCATCAAACAACAGCATCTTGTTGTTCTTGGAAAGGACTAAATAAAAAGGCCAATTCCATCTATACATCAGCTGACTGTGCAACCAACTATGATAATAAATTGATATGGCACCTGACTCCCAATAACTAAAACAGCTACATTGTAGTCAACTTATTTTATTTCCTCTTAATTAAAAAATAATTTAGTTAGCATCATTTTCTCTAGGAACCAGTTAATTAAATAAATTTTTGAGCCCTAGTGAATCACTTGACAGTCACCTGTTTCACGTAGGTGAGAAATTGCCAGAAAAGAAAAAAAGCATCATCCTCACTGGGAGCTTCTTATTCCATAAAGCCTGTTTTGAACAGTTCTATTTATTTTGCAATTGGTTATTTTATTAATTTTATTCAGAACACATAGAAGTTAACTACTGAGTAGAAATAAGACAGACAGACATTTCTTTTGTTTTGCTTGTCTTCCATTCATCTGTGAGGAGGGGCTCACCTTTCTATAGCAATAAAAATGCTTTGCACTCCCTCTTAATATATACTGTTTTAGACATGGGGGAAAAATTTTGGATCAGAAGGCAATTCACCTCTGAGGTTGAGATCAATATATCTTGTCATTCTCTATTTTGTAATTATTTCACCAAAAATAAGTTAATGAGTGACCAAAGAATTGAGCTGAAATTCCTGCCCGATCCTATTTCATGAGCTTTCATCACCAGGATTGTTAAGTTCATTCTGATGAGAGATCACACCCAGTTCCACAATATAATTCAGAGCCAAACCAGATGTTACAGTAACTTTGTGGTAAGGAAGTATGCCTATTTTTTTAAAAGAATTCTCAAAGAAATGGTAGCAGTGGTTTTTATCAGGTCTACCACATATTGAGACTGACAAAATGATAGATTTACAGAGATTGGGTCCTTTTCATTTTTTAAAAAATAATGCTTTCTATTCTGTATTGACCTGTGCATTATATTTTATTTAATTTTATCTGATAAGATTTCTATTTCTGATACATAAAAATTTTAGCCTGTGAACTTGAAGGATTTAAAACTTAGCAACTTTGTTTAGAGGGTTCTCGGAAACCAAGACTTATCATTGTGCAAAGAATGATCAAATGTTTGCTATTTTGAAAAGTGAGTTCTATAATAGAATGAAATGAAATTATTATTATACATTGATTTAGTTTACAGCGATGGTTATGGGTTCATCCCGATTTTTCTGCATAGCCCCTGTACTATATTCTTTTGACCTATGAGATCTTGAGGTCAAACTGTATATGAACAAGCCAAAAGTATTTTGATACTGCATTTGCTTCATTCACATATATCCCCTTGATAATTTTTCTACAGTTTCCATCAGACAAGAAAGATTTTGCTTCCTGAAAATATTTAGGTGTATGAGAGTGGAGGTTCGTTCTCTGAGCTTGTGGGTTGGTTTCCAAACATTTTGTAACCAGGCTAGGTAACATTTTCAGCTGAGTTTAGGGATTGTCAGTGTCAGTGTTCCTCTGTTTATAAGGACTTTGTGTAGTCAATAGGTCCATATGAAGCTCTTATAGGTGTATCTTATGGATTTTTGGCTGGTAACCAATAGCATTGTTACATATGTGAATTATGTAATTATTTGATTACATTAAAATGAAATGGTCACTTTGAAAGAATTTGGTTCTAGAACCAGAAAATGTGGCACGTGAACTACTTATTGACTCAAGGTATTTTGGCTTCCATTTCACATAAAACTTGGACTGATGAAAAATTTTGTGAAAATAATGGACAAGGCAGGTGAAGTTTTTTCTTATTTTAGATAGATGTTTCCAAGATTAACTGATTCCAAGATTAAGGAAGGCATAAAATCAGATACCATACATTGTTAAAGACATGTGGTTTAAAGATCTGGTAGTCGGGCCAGAGAAAATCACCTGCAAAGCATTCAAGGATTTTGTTGAGAATATTCTTGGCAACAACAGAGTACCAAACTATACATAGCTGGCTGATAAACCTCTTACAGCATACAACACCATGAAATGCAACATGTCACTGAAGAATGTTTTTTTGCATTTACATTTGGACTTCTTTCCCAAAAATCTACATGCAGTCAGTGTTGAACATGATGAAAGCCTGCGTGTATCCTGGCACCCTGTGAGATTTCATACCTTAAGTTCTACATGTAGACAAAGGCTCTCTATTGCAGACTCATGTGCAGGACTCAAGAGTCCTAGAAAGAAAAAGGCTCTTCACTCCCATGTTGAAATCTATATGTGAAGGTACTGCCTTAATAAAGTTAGTGTGTCTGTGTGCATGTGCACATAAACATACATGCGCACACATCTATTTGAGTTAGTGTTTGACTGTTGGCAATGCCTGGATTAGTCTCTACAGTTTTCTTGGTAATGTTTTTCAGAAGTAATTTGCCCATGCTTGCTTTCTAGAGCTGAGAGAGAGGGACTGACTTCCAAGGCCACTGAGCTGGCTTTGTGCCTTAAATGGGACTAAGACTCACGGTCTCCCAGTTTCTAGTCTGATGCCTTAATTGCTACATCAATCTGGCTCAAATATGGCTAGTAGGAAGATTAAAAGCAGCTCTGGTGACCTGCTGTAGTTACAAAAAGCAAGTTATGATTCCTGTTGTCAAGAGTAT
>JANHFJ010007778.1:41538-53270 GCA_032468195.1 Cerberus rynchops | reverse complement strand
CACAATGGGTAATATATTTTAAAAGAATAAAACATTTATATACAGATTGAAATGATTTCTATATGATTAACCGAATTATAAATAGCTCATGCCCAAATACCTGCGACTGGGATAAAAACTTTTAAGTAAGTTGCTTTTTCATTATGCACTTAAAGCTTATTCCGAAGCAGTCTTCTGTTGCAATGAATGATCAAGCATTTGGAGTTTTGGAGATGATTGCAGGTTGAGTTTACACTGCTCTGATGTCATAGAAACTGTGATAAAGGATAACAATATGTTTGTTATCTTATGGCTGCTTTAATGACCATGATTACTTAATTAACACCGGCACTGCATCCCAGCACACAGGTGTCGAAAACCCCTAAGCAGAACTGCAGCTGCAGAACCAGCACTAACAAAACCAGAGTGGAATGCTGCCTTGTATATTGGCATAATATTAACTTGCAGTTGGCCAGCAAAAGTGCATTCATACAAGCAAGCTTTATTTCCACTACACTTTGGTAGCTACTGGAATTTGCCATTACAGCTTTTCACATTTGCTAACTAGAGAAGTGATGAAAAGGCTTGATTATGATAGTGCTTGGTTGCTTGGGAGAAGAGGCTAAATTATTGTTTCATGAATGCCACTTCTCTGTTTAAGCAGGATTCAATATTATCTGGTTATGCACATGGCAATATTTTCATTGTTCTTTCTAATTCAAACCTCCACAACAGTAACCCCATTTGGTCTAATAGGAAGTAAGGTTCAAAGCTATGCTTTGAAAAATAATTACTACAGAAATAAATTCAAAACAATGTGGATATCTGGATGCTGTTTATGCACTTTTAAAAATTGAAAGGAGTCCTGAGGGTGAGGAGGGACTGGGCTTTATAAAACAATACACAGAACGCCTTAACCTGTTAAAAGCTCTCAGTATTTTACAAGTACTTAAGGCTTATTTAGACTTCTTTCCTGTCATACAATATGAGACTGAAAAAGGAAAACAACATGGCAAAATGAAAAAGACATAAGCTTGGCACTTCTGTGATTAATTTGAGAGGATGTCAGCTTCTTACAATATATACAAAATATCTGCATGGGTGCAAATAATGCATTTGAAGAGGAAAAAAATTATTGTATACATATCCATTTACACATATTGGTTTTGGATGGACCTTTTTTTTTTTGGTTTCAAGCATACATATTTAAAAAGCATACCTCTTATTTGTGAAATTTCCCTGCACTATGCCCAAACTTCTAAAATATAAAGTGCTACCCCAAAATTAAATAGGAGCAACATTTTAAGAATGCGTACAGCTTAAGATCACATATGGAACAAAACATTTTAAAACTGTAATAATGGAGTTTGATAAGACTTCCCCCAAAGCCTTTTTTAAAAAATATATTTCAATGTAGTATGATTTGCCATTCCTCAAAGAGGTTTGCCCCAAAGCAATAAATAAAGAAAATAAATACCTATATTAGGTAGAACTAAGGAATTGTCCTGTGTTTCATAGGTAAAACCTAGAATCAGCTCTTCTGTGTTTTGTTCTATCATGTTCTTGGTAAATAGATTTTACTTGGGACCCTCTTGCAAGCTCGTTTGCTGTGTTTATGCCATGCAGTTCACCATTTCAGAAATTATCATGCCACTGGAGTCTGCCATAATATTAAAACATCATGCGAACTCAATTATTAAGAAATTCTTTACCTATTTAAATAGTTTGAAACAGTTTACTTATTGCGCTTGGTTTGTTTGCTCCATTTTGGTTTAGAACAAAAAATAGGCGAAATAGTTCCTTCCCAAAGTTTGTTTTGTCCCTAACATCCCCAAAAAAAGAGAGAAATGAGTGGAGGAAGTCCTTGCATTTAAGTCTCCAGTAAAGGACAGTTTTCCTTCAGCCCTTTCATAAACACCTCTGCTTGTCACTGGTAGACAATGACTGGTATGCTTCTGCTGCAGGAAGAGCCAGCTGTTTCAAAAAGCCTCCATAGCCAGAGTCCACATTCAAGCACAGTCACATTCTTCCAGGGAATTCCTTAGATGCCTTGTTGATTTGGATCATATCTTCTCTTTTTTACATTTCTTCCAATTAAAGGAGAGATAGGAAATAAGAAATAAACCAGTGAGACATATGGGAACCACAAGTCATAATCATCACATTAGATAGAGTATGGGCTCACATTCAGACTTCCCAGATGTAATCTTTAAAAAGTTTTATATTGAAAAGATTTCAAAGCAGAGTTCTGAGAATTTTTAAATGAAAATGAAATTTTAATCCTACATACCATTTTGTACAGTATCAAGGACACATCATAGAGGAGAACTCTGCTGACATATCCAATGGATTGCGATGTATGATGTCTTTTGTGTCAGCCCATAACTACAATGTGCAACATATACTTTCTTTCTCCATACAGAAACAACTTTTAAAGCAGAATGGACACCTAGAGGTGTTAATTGCATTACTCAAATTGTGTTGATGTCATTAGCACAGAAAAAGCTTTTAGTATAAATGTCCATTCTCTTGTCTTATATGAATATGCTATATAAATAAACAGCAAGGCATTACAAGGCAACACAAAAATCGGATGCAACTTCCCCATAATCTGGCTTTATGTGGGGCATCAAGCAAGGGATTCATGCATTTAGTCTTAACACTGTGCGTGTGCACTGCTCCACCACCACCTTATCATGCAGTAAGAACAGGATTTCACAAATTCCCTAACTTTATGAAACATAAAAGCCTTTAGTTCTTCCACTGCATGCTCAAATTAAAAAGATTTTGCTGTTTTTATTGCTAGTACTTGCTTTGCTAGTAAAGTATAGATGATTGCCAAAAGAAGAAACTTTAACATTCACTTTTATCCTATATACTTCTGTACTATGTATTTGAAACATGCGGTTTACAGCTACAGCTCTGTTATAACAATATTTGCATTGGCTTTTGTATATGCCATATATCTCCAAATATATACTTCATCACAGTGAGTGAATATTTCAGTGTAATACGGTAATAGTCATGCCACAAAGTATTGGCAGATCTGATATAACTATCCCAAGACATTAATTATCACCATTGCTGCTATCAGATGTAGGTGACTGTTTCAACTCTACAAATTTGCTACTTTTCATAGTGTGCAATATTTGTCCTGTGGTCAGTTATTTTTTTTCTATTTTCATGTTACAACTCAGGATATTTCTTACATCTTGTTTACAAAATCTTAAAACCAATGAATCTTTTTGACTCAAAGACATCATAGAAATTGCTTTTACTAAAACAGACTAAAATGGTTCTCTGTCGACTTTATGAAAATGAAGATTTGAACACTACGCCTTTGCTGTGATTTTATACCCCAGAATGTTTTCATGATGATGAGAGCTTAAAAATAATGCCCAAACCTACATTTTTCTATAATTTACAATTATACAGAATAATTAATCTTACATTCTAATATCAGTTAGAATGGCTATGTATTTTAAAAAGAAAATAATTTAAAAAGTTATGCATTTGGCAGTGTATATAATATACAACAATAAATGGAAAACTTGGCTATATTGTGGGCTCTTCTTCCATCATAACATCATCCCTCATCTGCTATTTTCATGTGTAAACTAGCCTTATGGAAGTGTTGTGATCCATCAGCTGCCAGCAGAGATAGCAGCACAGTCAGATGAGGAGGCGGTGGAGGGAGAGCCTGGGCCAGCTTTGGAGTCTTGAAGGCCCTGATAAGGAAATAGCATCAGAGACAGAGGCAGAGCCGGGGCTTTCCGTCCTCTCCCAGGGAGAGAGGCAGCTGTCTTCAGGGCCTGAGCTGAGTGAGGGGGAGGAACAGATGGGGCCCAGATGCACATATGCGCAAAGAGGAAAGGAGAGGAGAGCAAAGGAAAGCAGTAAGCCAGCTCTCAGGTTGAGGTAGACGTAGATGATAGCCAGCCTCTCCCTGGCTGGGAAATAAACAGGGGGGATTTGGGAGTGGCCAGTTGTCATAGACACCGTTCATTTCTAATACATAGCAAACAATTTGGATTTCTTGGATAAACCCAGGTTTGTTGGGATTAATTACATTAGTTTTTTGTTTATCCCTCTGAATAAAAGACTGTTACTGCCCTGCAATACAAAGGGGTTTGTTTTATCACGAATAAGCATCTTATCACTACTTGAGAAGGCTGGGTCAGAACAGGAAGTTACCATATTTAATTTGACAATTTAGTGTTGAATTTGTGAATTCTACACTTTGTGCACTAAATATAGACAACAAGGCTATTCCTACTCACAATTTTTCCATATTTAAACAGAACTAAATCTTGTTTATTTTCAACAGGTTTTTTCCTCAACTAAGTATGCATAGGGTTGTAGTCTAATTCAACTTCTGATCTGATACAATCCCTCTCTAGGAAATAATAACAATATGAAGTATACCATTAACACGAATTTATATCTCTATGTTCATGCAGATGTCTTTACTTTTTAAGCCATTATTCTTGCCACTTCTATGAAAACCCCAGTATCATCTACCTTATCTAGCAGTCTTTTAAATAGTTTTAACTGATCTCACATGAAATAAAATTTCTTCTCCCAAATAAAAAAAAATGCCAGACAAAGCCATGTATGTTGGAAGAAGAAAAATGTACCACATAAGTTCAGACTTCATAAAATATAGACAAAGGTTATGATATTCATTTTTATAGTTTTACAGTTTATGTTTGATCAATACAAGAACAACATGACTATATCAACCCATAAATGAAATTTGCACATGGTCAGCAATTCTTTAAACATTCTTGGAGTTTATTAATGTGAATTCAGCCCTCATAAAAACTGTTTTTATTTTCATTATATTACAACTAATTGATATATGCTTGTAGGAAGTAATCTACCAGAACTATGTCTACTTACAATGTCTTGTTAGATAATTTTGCTATATTAACTTTATTAGAATAATCTTATAATGTGTGGTTTCAAAGGCAGAATTTGATAAACATTCCATGAACACCAAAAAGTCAGAAGTTGAAACTCGAAGCAAAATACAAAATATACTTGGACCAGCTCAAAATATGAAAATATACATCTTTGAGATTATAATGAAAAAACTACCCTTCCATAAAGGCGACAAAGAATGCCTATGGTAGGAATGAAGCAGAATAATTTATGTCACAGATCTAAAAGTTCTTCCATGCAGTATCATTATCCTGCTGTGTGAGAGTCACCATGGTTGCTACCTGCAGTTTAGTGAATGAAGAAAGGAAAGAAAGAACGCCATCAGCTGCACAATGGAGGGAAAAGAAAACTACCACTCCAGGCAATGCTTCATCCCAACTGTGTTTGTTTCTTCGTGCAATTTTATTTCACAGCACAGCAGGCAAAGAGCCTATCACCAAACAACCATCTCTTCAACATGCTGAAGGACTGTAAAAACTGAAAAGCTAGAAGAAGATCAGGAGTTCCCAAAAGAAAACTGACATTTTTGTTGTGAAATAGCCTGAAAACTGGTTGCTATGTGATTTGAATGCAGGATGAGGAGAAAATCTTTGGTGACTGCCTTATTTCTTCCAAAAATGTATAGTTTAGGCCTACAATAATTGGGTAGTGAAGCAATTAGGACACCAAAATGCACAAGGGTGGCATTTGGAGGAGCAGTTGTTTTGGGATTTTGGTTTCGTTTTGGTTTTACTTCTGGTGTGTTAAGACTAAAGGAAGGTATAAACTTCTTTAATATTTTTCACCTGCTTCCCTTTGGTTATCGGCTGAAATTCAGGAGTAAGATATCTCATGGCTTTGGGCTATGTGCAGCTTCCAGTTGATATGCTGCTCTTCCCTCATTTATTAATGAGTTGTGTTATTCATACAAGAAGTTCTACTTTTCACTTTTTGAACTTTGTCCAGAATAGCTTAGGTTTTTTTAAGTGAAACTGGCCATTCCCACTAAAGAGAAGCTCATCAATATAGTATTTTATTCTTGAATGAAATGAGATGACCCAAGCCATGAATAGCAGTAGAGGACCACTCCCTGAAGCCCATGTTTCAAAGTGATAATTTACTATTTTTATTGAGTGACTACATCATATTAAAATCTTTCTCCCTTGACAGAAGTTCAAAAAAAGGAAGCTGCCTTCCTCTGCTGTATGAAATTGTATGCACAATTCTTTAAAATCAGAAAGGCTATAGTAACAGATGAGAGAAAAGAGTCTACTGAATACATTTAAGCTTACTGCCCTTATAGCCTGTCAAAGGAGAATGATTATTTTGTGTGTTGGTAGGTTATGATTTGCCTTTAGATGTTTGTACAAACTTCTTTCCTACTGGACATAGGATAGCTTATTTTGCTATTCCTGAGACAGCCGTCAACGGAATTGTTATAAATACCAAAACCTCCAACAGACAGTGAAGTCTGAAAGGTGAAAATTACAGTTTCTTAATTCTGTAATAATAGGGACTTTGCAATCCTTGGAAACTGTTCAGTACATGGACTAATGAGACTAAGTTTTCCATCTACAGAGGAAGATGACACTAAAGAACATCACTTTGAATCCCATTTACAGTTTTCCATATTGGATAAAGGAATAATTATCTAAAATTTGAGTACAATGGCAGGCAAAAAGGATCTGAGGGAAGAATAGGATTCACACGTCAGGAGACATATTGAATGGTGAGGTGGAACCAGTTTCCTCTTTAGATATTATGGAACATTCAAGAGTGGGGGGCTAAAAAGATGTAAAAGTTTTATGAATACTGCATAAATCGACAAAAAAGGGCATTATTCTAATGGCAAATAAGAGAAATTTGTTTTGTTTAAGGAAAATTAAACCAAAACCCCTAAATCTTCTGTTTTAAATAATTGCTGGTGGAAAGTTTTCCCAGTTTTCTTTTCAGTTAAATACATTATTCAAAACAAATTAAATAGAAAAGAAATACGGTTATACACATAAAATCTGTATTTCAGAATAGCAAATTGAAAAGATGTAATCATATCTTGCTTATTTAGAAAGAAGCTGTTTATTTATCAACTTTATTTAATTTAATTAATTAATTTAGTTTATTTAACTTTTATTTAATTATGGGGAAAATTTTCAGAATAAAGACTAAAAGGATACAATTGTGATTGGAAAAAAAGAATGACAATATATCATTCTAATTCCTTGGCAATAGGCTGGGAGGAATAACATGAAATTGGCTGTCTCTGGTATGGAGGAACAGTATGCACTACAATGTAAAAACAGATTTTGCAATCCTACCTAACAGTAGACAACTCCCATTTTTATGCTAAACGAGAAAATAATTTAATTCTAGCCATACAATAAACTTTAACAAATCATAAAAAACCTTGCTTTGTATCCATCCATTCATCTATCCATTCACCTCTGTGTCTTATAAGAAATAAATGATTTTAAAATGTATCAGTTCATCATGCACAACATCAATCCAATTATTTATTTATTCAATTTCTATAATCACCTATCTCAGTCAAATGCCCATAATAGCGTATACTATGAATTACATATTTTAATTAAAATTCTTTTGGATCACGGATACATATTCAGAGTGCTTATAGGAACCCAGAACAAGTTGGGATACATAAAGGACAGAAAGATCAATTTTAATTCAGAGCTCAGTAGCTCTATAAAACAACACTAATATTATTTTATTCCCCATTATAGTGCTGATTCCAACAAAAATCTAGGTTTAGTCACATGTGTAGCTTTCACAAGATCTGTGAAAATGAGAATTCATATTTTTAGGCAGACCAAATTGTATAGAAATCTAGTATCTTCACTGAGGAACCTTTACAAAATGATTACCCCAAAAATATTTGAATTCAACTTTTCATGCGTCTGAAGAAAGTTAAAAACTATCACATAAGTACTAAGAAGAATTTTAATTAGATAATATAGTATCATAAATATTTTTTAAAAATAAACAGGAACATAATGAATTGGATCCAGAAGAGCATGAATACTGATGTGCATGAAGTCACATTGCTCATTAGGGACTGTCCTTCCCCCTCTTCTTCCCCCCTGAAGCTACTCTCAGGAATCTCATCCATTTTCTCCTCTCGCTGCAGGCCTTGATGTTTCTTCACAAACTGGAAGGATCTCCTGGCCCTCAGAGGATGCAGTGACGATAAAGGGACAGAAAAGTCCAGCTGGGTGAAGGGTTTTAGTCTTGATCGGAATTAAGAATACTCAGAAAAGAACAGGTATTATGATGCCACGCTAAAATGTTTAGCTATTTGTATAGAATTATTCCTTAAGTGTGCTTTTCATTTGACATTTGAAGACCCTTATATTTTGCCTTTTTAAACTTAAAATATAATCTTAAATTATAGAATTAGATGTTGTTGCATACAGTAATATTAGCAAATAACAAAAAATACTCTGAGTTCTCTTAAGTCTATCATACATACTAAATGAAGCAGCAAAATATAGAAGACCTATCTAGATTCTAATGAGAAAATCTACCTTTTCCCCCACACACCTTTACCCCAAAGAAACATGCACTTCAAGCTGAGAGCTAGGCGAGGCCATCATATTTGAGGTTCTGCTACAGAATAAAATAGTTTTCTATAAAAAAGCAAGAGAACTTTAATATGCTTACTCTGTATGACTATCCATACAGAGATATCAATTCAAAATATTTCATATAATGCATATGTAAATGTCACACAAGATGCAAAGTATTATTTGAGTAGAGTGCTTTGACTATAAGCTAAGTCACATATAAAGATTTGCAGGAAGAATCATTATTCTTAGACATTAAGCTAATTTTTTTTGCTGTTTTTTTTCTGATCCCCTTCTACTCCTCTTCCTAGTCAGATATTTTATTTTGTAAAACTAAAACAAAAAATATGCTCCTAAAATTTGCCCAATGTCTTACAGAATTTTGGTGACATAACCTTGAGATCATAAAAAACAATATCTTTTGTTTATAACTTAGGACATTGCATGAATCCACCACAGAATAGGGTTTTGTATTCATTAGTTTAAATATTCACTGTAAATACATTGAATGATATGAATATTATTCACTTCAGTAGGAATTTCCATACTTGACATTACAGTTTTAAGAATTAGTGCTTACTATACTGATTTTGGTTAATGATGACAGTTTCTGGTACATGACTTATAAAGGAAATTAGTTACACTTGTGCTACAGACCTAATAACAAGGAATTTCAACTCACTTAAGATCTTTTCAGCTGATATCAATCCTTGTGAAGTTCTGTGTGTGGTAATGGGGATGAATGCACAAGTCTACTTCCTTCATTGCCTTCTAAGTCTAGAAGGCAAAGTTTTGTATTAGAACTCCTCCTCACGATTGATTTTTTTCTGAGTCCTCATGGGAGACCCTTACTAACAATAAGTCTCTAAATATATTTGCTTTTTATGTATGGAGAATAATATGAAATGGACTAATGTCCTTACCTCAATTCCCTCTGAAAGAGAGTAGAATCATGTGTGTTTTCATGACATTAAGAAATAAATTATTATTTCAATGATCTGAACAGAATTAAAAGCAGGACATGTTATTACTACACATATTTCACATGTCCAAATGATATATAAACTACACTAATTGCAAAATTAGTAAGATCTGTGTTTATTTAGTTTTATATAAAAATACACCTTATTTTTGTTTTATAATTTATATCAACTAATATAAGAGAAATACATCCCTCTGACTTCCACACGATACATTCTTTCAGCCTCTAATAATAAACAAACAAAAAAAACTGTCATAAAGAACTGGATACAATGTGTGTATTGGTAGGGGGAGATTTAAAACAATCAAGATAACAGCTGCAACCCAATAATAGAATTTTGGAGGTGTGTTGCCATCTTGACTTTTTCTATCTTTTTCTCTCTCACACACACACACCCGTGCCCCAACTGTGCAGATAAATTGTGAACTCTGCTTGCACATGACTAGAGGATGAAGGTTTCCTAGGCCCATTTACTAATTCATACCTAGGGCAATTGCACTAAAGCAACTGTTTTACTATTAAGCTTTTGCTGAACCATTGTCATTAAGCATTCTACCCTAGAAAGAAGTCTTAAGGTTCACTCTATTAACAGAAAATGTATATGCTCTCTCTGTATCTATCTATGTGTGTAGTGTTTTATATGAAGATACAAAAGTGCTAGATTTCTCTCACCTTCTTTATTTAGCTTAAGGATAAAAAAATGAGACAACCATGAACTCACAAACATTTCCTTCTTAGTTTCAAATTCAGATTCTTAGAAAAGTCACTTGGACATGTACAGATCAGGTTATCTTTTTTAAAATTGCATTTTATGTTGGGACATATCTATCATGCTGCCGTTTTGTTACATATTTTTTAAAATTCTGATTTTTTTCCACTGCCAATTCAAAGAGTCAAAATCATTTCATGCTTACTTTTAAGAATACATAGACAAAGCTACTTAAGTGTGGTATAGAGGCATCAGCTGTATAAATCAACTTATTCTTAAAATACGTAAGTGCTGAAACAACTTATTGCAAAATAGTTGCTGTCAAGGTACAGAGGGATAGATGAGGTTATGAAATGAGTATGATTGTGTATGCAAAATATTTTATACATTTTACACTTTGGGGTTTCTGCCGAGGAGGGCTGATTATCAATAATACTGCTTGATTTAAACTATGCTCCCCCCAAGATGAAAAATTATTTTTATTTATTTATTTTATTTATGTATTAATCAAATTTATATACCGCCCCCTCTCCCTAGGGACTCGGGGTGGTGAACAGCCAATAAAAAACAGGAAACAAGATACAAAATACAATTAAAAATCAGTTAAAATAATTAAATGAAGGCTAATTTAGAACAACATTTAAAATTCGGTTTAAGAATTAATTAAAAACCCACAATTTAAAACAAATTAAATATAAAATTTAAAATTTGATTTAAAATTAAGTAACCCTCAGGTATCAGGCCAGGCCGGCTCGTTGAAATGAGATGCACAATGTATTTACTTTTCTTTATTCATTCATTTCATTGGTTAATATATGCCATTTACATTTGACTCTTCCTATCTTTCAAATCTCAGACTTCTATATGCTATGGTTAAGAAGGAATCTGCCATTCATTATGCGTTTCACAAAATGCTTTTTGGCAGGGTAGAAAAGAGGTAGTGCAGATTAGCAGATTTAACCAGGCAAGCAATCCCTCATGTAAGTAAGGAGAGAAGCATTCAGGTTTCACATATTTTGGGAAGTATGCACAAAACTAAGATCAGGCTAGTTTTACTCTAATGTATGGTCAATTGATTTGATGCAAGCTAGCATCTCTATTCCAAAAATTCTCTAGCAAACCAAGTTCCTGTTTCCTTTGTCCTACCAACAAGGAGGTATATGCAGGATAATAATAAATGAGTTTTTTATTGGGTTTTATTTCTGTAGCCTGTCTAGAATTACTGTGAATAAATTGGGTGGCCACATAAATCTGTCTGTCTGCTTCTATTAAAAATAAATATGCTTAGACCTTTAAATGAATGTTAGAGAAAATAATGCAAGAATTTGGACCTGGGAATGAATTCATGCAGGAATTGCTATTTGTGCTAGCTGACTGCTGACATGTAGGGTTGTAGCGTTCACCCAGCACTGAACATGGCTCATAATAGTTTTCTAAGGATAAATACGGGTAGATCAGTGGGAAGGAAGGAAATAAAGAAGAAAAGAAGTGCATCTTTTACTATAATCCACATCATAGGATATATTGTATGATTGTTGGCTCTGAATGGAAAAGCAGACTG
>JANHFJ010007777.1:21614-33890 GCA_032468195.1 Cerberus rynchops | reverse complement strand
AGCAGATCATGACCTTCTAATGTCAATAATCTAGTATTCCTTAACATTATCCATTCCTTAACCCACATCAAACATGCAGCCTGATAATAAATTTCCCAATTGGGCAAGGCAAATCCTCCTGGTAGATGGCTATTTTTCTTGAGGGTGACCCAGATGTTTGCATTTGCTTAGCACTAGGACCGAACTAAAACGAAAATCAGGCTGCCTTTTCCTGACGGGAAGGTAGGCTATGATGTCTAAGGTCGTTATATAAAGCGCTATATATAATATAATATGTGTGTGTATGTGTGTGTGTGTGTGTGTGTATGTATTATATTTATATAAGATCACATAATGCTCTAATCTGTGGATTACCCAACCATGGTTACCTGAGTAACCCACTGCTGTTAGGTTCTAGGGCTGTGTACTGCAATGGCTGCAAATTGCAGAGGAATGATCTTCAGGACTTTTCTTTGGCTCAGAGTATCCTTGTTCTTCCTAAAGCAGCCCTAACCATTTCAAGCTTCTGGATGAACCTAAGTTTTAAAAAAAGATTGCATTTAAAGAATTGCGCCCCTGGAGTCAAGAATGATGCTAGATAATTTACCAACCCTGGGTGGAATTTTTTGTCAGTAATTTGCACCCCTGCCTGGAAAACAGCCATCTGATTCCAGTGATAGTCACTGTTTGCCAGTTGCTTTCTGCACCTTTCCCAAAGTAATCTGGACTCTTTTAGTCTGGTTTAAGACTGTGGCAGACTGATTTCAGACTACTACTGAGAGCATTATTTGCACTTATTAATGATCTGCCATGTACTCAGGATGATGCAACCCTTCTGGCCCTCCTTAATCTGTCAACAGCCTTCAAATTGAGTAATAGGTCACCTCAAGAAGTGCCACTTGTCATTGAGCCATTGCTTTCTGGACTAGCCACAATTTCCAAATCATCTTCAAAGACCACCATGCTGCAGGAAACCAGTTGTCAGGTCGCCAGGGGCAAGTATCACTGAAATCAGATGGTATTCTTCTGGACTGTCTTAGGATGTTGGGGGAAGCATGGTGCTATGGTGGCTCTCTTCCTTGATCCACGGCTGGTTCCAGTGGGTGTTAGTGGAAGAGAGAGAGTAAACTCCTACATGAGGTCGTCCATTGGTACAGGGTGCAGCATCAACCACCCACTGATGATAATTATACATGTTTGTCCCCAACCAAGGGGACAAACATGATGATGACAAAATTGTATCCCAACTGCTAAAGGTTATATGAGTCTAGATGAGTTTGTTTAACCATAGCAAGATCAAGTTGTGGGTTTTGTATCTTCCAGTTCTCAGGATAGATTTTCTATCCATAGATCTTGGAAAAGACAACTTCCTTTGTAGTTTGCCTTCTTGATTTGTACTAAAACATATTGATTGCCACAGATCACTTCTATCCATTTTGTATTTTTATGCTCAGTGCCATTGGGCTCTAGCAACATTCTCTCCCCCCTCCCTTTTCTCCCATTCTCCTTTCCCTTAAGAATTCTAATATGTTTTCCTGGAATATTATTATAATGAGAGGCGGAATACTGAACAGTGCAAAGTAAAACGAAAATTTACAGAATGCAGTGATAAAGCACAGCTCTCTGATTTTTCTAGATTGGTTCCCTGGAGACATAAGATTACCATTCCTGTCTCCTAAACTAGTCTCCTCTTTTTTTGATGTCTTAACCTTGGGGTGTGTCTATCATTTTGAATTTTCAAGTGGGATGAGGGGAGAGAAGTGAAAGAGGGAAAAGACATAAACATGTGACCAGCCAGCTTGCAACTCACAGACATGCCGGACCCTGAAACCAAAGATAATTCTACAGATTATGCATAGAGATTTAGCAAGCAATGCAGTTCTCCCAAACACAGCTTCCATTGAACAACACTGTGGCTTTAAACAGCTTTTTATTGAAATGTATTACATTAGCAAACTCTAACATAAAGGTATACACCATTAATGGTTCAGCATATACCACACAGCTACAATACAGTAGTGTACTGACATCAAAATATGCAGACTATGAAATTTTGTGGCTGCCAGGCTACAGCTTATCACACAAGTCTGAAATTTTCGATTGTCAAGAGGGTGGCATACTGCTTGCACATGCCAAGATTAAACTCAAGGCAAATAGTCCTTTTCACTTTGCCAGCCTCTAGTAGCTTTCTGGATTGTTCAACTTCTTCGCTGTTCTCATCAGTAAACTCACAATATGGCAATAAATTATTCAATTACATAAGCCCTGTTATTGTATTTTACACTCTCAGCATTTGGTATTTTAATAACTTTTACTTGTCAAATCTGCTCACTCCAATATCCTTTTCAACATTCTTTTTTACTTTTTTTATTTTGTGCATAGTTAATGTTGACCTGTATTTGGAAATCCTGAGCAGACATAACACCCTTAAGTACATAGCTATCTGCTGAATCTTGTTTGGGAAAAGAGCTAGGACTTAAGATGTTATATATGCTTGAATCATGGTTCAGTGCAATCACTGAAATGGGTCTGACATTTTAAACCAATCCTTTGTATATTTGTAACAGAATGCCCGTTTCTTATTTAAAGCATACAAATCTTAAAAAGATTTGAATGCATAGCCCTTAAATGGCACAGAAAGGGCATCTTCCTGGTAAACCATTTATTTTGCTGCGAGCTGCTCAATAACTGAGATACTGCTAGCTTTTGTGCACTTCTGAAAGATGTTTTTTTTCCCTGACATAAGGCTTAGTGTGAAACTTTAATCACTTCAGTGACAAATGTACAGATGTAGAGAAAACAGGAATGCAGTGAAACAAATGCTTCATTCTGATGGCTACATCACCAAAAAAAAAATGCTGATTTTTCCAGCACCACAGAGAAATTGCCTATTTATCCTCCACATTTTCACAGCAAATCTCAGTGTGGTTTCAGTTATTAACAGCAGGGGAGAATTCCATTTTCACAGCACTCTTTCATCACCACATGTTTATACCAGGACAAAGGGTACCAATTGAACTAAAAGGCCTAGGTCAGGGGTGTCAAACTCAAGGCCTGGGGGCCAGATCCGACCTACTGGGTACTTAGATCTGGTCTGTGGGGCTGCCCGGAAACAGCAAAGGACCGGCCCATGGTGCTTCTTCCAGTTAAAATGGGCTCCCAAGTTCTGTTTTCAGCTGCCACAGCCTCCTGCAACCCTCTGCCAGTGAAAATGGAACTTGGGAGGGCTCGTGTGCAGCTCTCCCAAGCTCCATTTTCACTGGCAGAGGGTTGCTGGAGGCGTGGCAGCCGAAAACAGAGCTTGGGAGCCTGTTTTCTCGGGCCACCACATGAGCCCCTGACAGGAGTGATGTCGAGCTGGCTATGCCCCCCTGGCCACGCCCCCCCCAAGGTCAAACAACCCTGATGAAATAGAGTTTGACATCCCTGGCCTAGGTGAAACTAATAAAGGCACAGAAGCCGACAGATATAAAAGCTGGCAAACCTTCTTAGATAGTGCCTGGGTAATACCCGATTGAGGTTTATTCATCCTGGAACAAATAACATTATGCTAACCACCACTACCACCATCATAACTATCGCATCTTTGGGTGTATCTAAGACAAGTTTCTTTGGATATGGAAATAGGACAATCAAAGCCATTCAAAGTGCAATTTGCTTCACTGCTAGAAAAATGGCCAGTTGTTTCACCAATCTACAGAGCTGCATAAGGTAAGGGACGGCTATTATATATGTGCTTTAAGTTGATGCAGATCAGCCTCTCTAACTTGTTAGCAAATGTGATAGCTGGGCTTTTTTTTTTTTTCACCCACTCCCTGGAGCCACCAGCAGTGCTCAAATTACAGTGGGGGAAGTAAGGACTGTATTTCATCTTCTGTTTGGGCAGAGCTGCAGAGAAGACCTCCCATTCCATAAAATTGGTGAAGTCAAAAGTTGGGGTTTCAGTTTTCATGCAGACCCTTGACTCTCCCTCTATAATTTAAGCACTGATTTCCAATGCAATTAGAACATGCAGTTTTAGAAATCTGTTTATTTGAAATATCACATATTTATTAGTTAGCCATTGCTAAAATTGAATTATGGATAACACCAGCAATTCCAAGGGGATAACTCATTCAACTCTTAAAACTAATGCAGGCATCCAGGAAACATTAGGACTACATCAATTAAGTGCATTAAGAACATCCTCTTGAAATTATATTCCCTTCGATTCTGTCACTTGGATGCACAAAAGTCGAGAGCTACAAGCAGACTAATCAAGCATAAGTGAACAAACACAGAAAGAATCAAGAGAAAGGAAGACAATTCAAGATTGACAAAAAGATATTTTCACAAAGCTTTCATTAATATGATTCAGCACCTCAGAATGCCTGACATCTATAACAACAAAAAAGGGCAATCAGAACATGAGCAAACAAGCCCACATTTTCAAAACGGTCACACATACAAGCGTTTACATAGCACCATCCATGCAAAAAGCTTGCCAGTCTTCATAAATATGAATGAAGTCTCACACAATTCTTGTGAGGTAGGTATTATAGCTATATTACATATGAGTAAAAAAAAGCACTGAATATAAATTTAGAACAACTGATGGAATAAAAATATTTTCTGTTTAGATCCAACCTGGGGTTGTGTACATCACACCCTAGAGTTTATTTCCTTAATTTGCCGGACAGTGGGAAAAGTAAACCAGAACTCCTCTTCCAGCAAGTCCATTAATAATGAATATACCTAGAACAACTGATGAGAGGATTTTGCTAATTTTCAGCCCACATCTGGACTTACACACTGCTGGCTTATTGCCGATAAGCTTTGAGTTCCTCTGCATTTGAAGATGAAATATAAACAAACTTATCTAGCACTATCTTTTTAAGAGAAAAAAGACAGCTTTCTCCAATAATTGCATCTGGATAAACTTACTACGTCGAACTTATTAATACATTGAATTAAAATAACCAAGCAGCATGATTAAGGTTGCAATCTGGGGGCATGTAGTCTTCTAAAAGTGAGGATAATGCAAACATACGTGGGGATAGACTTCAGAGCAGCAAGTCCTCCTGAACTATGTGGATATGTAAACTTACGGATCAATGCATATCTGCTCCCTTGTCTTTCCCACTGTTATCTTGGTTTCCTGCCTAGCCCCAGATATAATAGCCCTCATAAGTGAATATAGCTCTCTCTCAGACACTTTTTTCTCACTTTAACTTCATGTGCAAGTTTGCCACAGAAATTTCTGCAGCTAGGTTGCTTCAGGACAACTAGAATGCACACTTAAGACCATACGCATCAAGTATAAAAAGAATTGAAAGAATGCACAAAATCCTTTCCACTCATCCCTGGAAATAGCAGGACAGTAGACATACATTGCTAATGTTTCATTGCAACTGTTCAGCTTAATTTCATTTAGCATAATAGTCCCTAATAAAAATATCTTCAAGGCCATGAATAATATAGATTGATGTAGTGAAATAACAAGGGAAAAAGTTAATAAGCAATAAGGCAGAAACAAAGACAAAGCTATAGTTCAATTGACAAAGAGTAGCATTGTACTGTCAAGATACACTCTTTCTATTGAGATGCTATAAACCTTGTTTGCTTTTTAATTAAACCATATATAAGAATAAATGAGCATCTGTTAAAAGTATTACTCTCCCCCCACCCCCCAAAAAAACCCCTTCCAGTTGGATTAGCTTGAGATGCTGGAGATTCTAATCAATTCTCTGTACATTGTCTGGTTGGGGAAACCTGTATTAAACCACTGGGAATTAATTGGAACACAGCAGATTTGACCGGTCCTTCCCTGCTAGAGGTCACTGTAAACAACTGACCGTAATGGAAAGTCCTGATGCTTCTTCAGGCCTTCATCTAGCTCCAGAAATTCAAATGAATGCAGTCTTGACTGCTTTCCTCGAAACTCATTACAACACAGTTAATATGGAAGCTTGATCACAGCATAGTCTCCAATTTATTGCTCTCTGATAAGTGCAGTTGCAGCCCTTTTTCCCCTCTTAAGCTTCCTTCCAAGGGTGTTTTATCCCACCCTTCCTATAACTTAACGGAAATCCTGCTTTATGCTTCTCATGCTTACAATAAGATGGAAGTTGTATTGACCCTTTCAACATGCCAGCCCTGAGAAACTCTACTTCCTACATTTTCTCCCACTCTCTCAAATTCTATATCCTTTGGATAGAATGATAAATAACAGCTGTGAGGAACAATATTAATACAGGTGTAAGCAAAATAAGGGAAAGTGGTATAAATTGGAACATATTTCCATGGACAAGGAAAAATTAAGTAGCATGATTAATTATAAAAATCCATAAACAGAACACATTATAAGGTGAACTAATAAAAAATGAGCTCATCGATATTTACTAGAGGTTTCAATTAAAATGAAAACCATTCAGGTGGCTAGTTTATATGCCTTAAGACTGTACATTTTTAACATTGACTGAATTATATAATGATTCATCTTTGTTAGACTGTACCACCATTCTCTTTTTGATATAAAGCTGAGTGTTGATGACTAAGTAAGCAATAGAGATTGCTAAGTACATTCTTAGCATTTGCTGCGCAGTATTTGTCTGAATACTTTTGGGGGAAAGCATGACAATAAAAATAACATAAGCAGTTTTTCTGTAGTGTGGATATAGCCATGGTTTGCTATGCCACTTGGCTTTAAACTTTTAAGTTTTTATTTTACCATATAAAAATAAGTGGCTGGAACAACCGATTTACCTGTTATATCTAAATGTTTTCCTTTGCTTTTGGGGGCAATAATCTATTTCTGAATAGAGAAAAATTAATTCCTCTACAGTTTTGAAAATTGTAATTAGGAGCAATGTATGGAGGATATGCTATAATTGCATTTATTCAATATGAATTAATCATGTAGTAATCTTACTTTATTTCAATTTTCTACCATAAACTTAGGAGGAGCACATGGAAAATTCCAATAAAGTAAGCTGGACAACCATTGATACCCCTCCAGATGGGCCAGCTTCAATGTCCATCAGCACCAGCTAACAGGGAAAATAAGATGTCATGGGAATTGTAGTTTCAAATATCTAGCATGCAGAATGTATTTTTATTCTATAAAATATTTGGGGTGCGTGGTTACTATTCTTTTTTTACATTCCTCAGAAGTTGTCATCATTTTATACTGATGATATTCTCTTCAGGTTATTAAATTACAATGATTTGAATTACCCTTCTGGAAATTAACATATGAAATGAGCTTTCTTAATAAAAGTCCCTTTCTGATAGCTCTGCGGAAGGCTGGAAATACCCACAAAAAAAAGGCAAATACCCTTCCTCTTGGCCATCCATATAAAATGGAAAAGGAGCTTCAGAGAACATAATGAGTCGCAGGTTGGGTGAACTTATCTCTGCACAAAATAGTTTTTGCATATATTGAGTAAGTAGGAAATCTGCGCGCCTTAGTCAACATGTGAAGAGACCACAATTTGCTGTAACAGTTGTACCGTATATTTTCATAATGCAAAAAAGGGGAAATGCAAAGTTATTATGGATTGAAACACTATTTGTAATACTTTGCCATGTAGATCAGGAATTTTTAACTGCAGGCCTCAGATTTTGGGTTGCTGACCCTTGCAAAAGTTTACGTCAAATTGTATGCTTAACGTGTCAGAAGAAGAAACATATGAACTGCATGAGAGAGGACATAACTGCAATTAATTCATTTAAATTATATTAACTCAAATTTAAATTATCCAACTGCCATCTAGTTCCTGCAGGGTAGGTTCCAGCATGCCATTCAAAAGTCAGGTTCAGTCCTGGGCCAGAAAAAGATTACATGCTTCTGCTGTGTACCAGCATTTCTAGGCCTCTCTCCTCTCCACCCCTACATTGCAGTTAGGAAAGCAGCGGAGTGGGAGAAGTGGGGGAGAGAGAGCAGCTTTCCATCTGCTGCCACTTACCTGTCCTCAAAGCAGCAGCATCATTGGGCCTAAGGTCATGGTCTTTCAGAATAAGCATTCCACTTTGGGAATGCCCTCTGAGCAACATCTATTGAATGACCAGCTGGATGATGAGGGATGGTGTTAACACTGCCAGGGAAAGCATATGGATGGTGGAGAGCAGAGGAGTAGGCCTCAGGCAATGGATCTTCTTGGGGCTGCCCTTGACAATTGTGCTGTTTGGGAACATTGTGAAATTCAGAGTATTGTATTAGTACAACTAAGTGCTACATTTACTACAATGTTTTCTGAAAGAGCCCACATAGTTATCACCACCGCATAATGTCTAACAGTTAACCAATCTTTTTGAATCCCTTTCTTCAATTTCTAATAGCATATCCTAGGGATAAAATGTAGTTATGCCCAAATGTGCATAAAACGCTTTACCAAACTTTAAAGCTGGGCTAAGGACTCTTGTTCACTTGATTAGACAAGTGTATTTTGCACTGCCTGGAAAACAAAGCACGTAAGACAGCTTTTTTAAATTACAGTGATAAAACTCTTTCAGGAAACAACACTTTATGTGTCACATATAATAGATCCCACCTCCTCTCCTTGCATCCTATTCTCTCCCACACCATCTTTTAGCCACGGCTATATATTATATTTTGTACTTCTGTGTTATTGTAGCATTTTATTTATATAGTTTTATCAATTTAATACTGTAAGCCAACCAGAGTTACCCTGTGATAAGATGGCCAATACATTTAATAAATAAATACATCAAATCTCAGGATATGAAAACATCTATATGATATATCTTGGCCAAAATGAGTTGACAAGCAACTAAAATTATTAAACATTTCATCTCTTAATTTTAGAATTCTTCTATTCCAGATAATGCTGCTTTTAATGACTTTGGCAACAATCAAAGTATTAGCGATTGAAAAACTATCTACAACTCGTAGTGATCTCTATCTCCTACCTATCTGCAAGAGAAACCAGGCAGAATTAGAGGTTAGCGGTAAAGCAATGGTCTTTGCATGCAAACCCTGTCCCTAGTATTTCCAGTTTCAAAAGATCTAAGCCTGGGAAGGACTCTTATGCTCCAAGATCCCAGCATGTCATTGCCAATGAAAATAGAAATGAGATTGTGTTTTGGTATTATCTGGTATACGTCAGCTAAAAGTTCAATTTATGGAGTAAATTGCACATATATACAATTGGGGATCATGAGATTAGACAGTAGCCCAAACCATAATTGCCCTAATTATCCATATAGAATGATTCCAGCACAAAAATTAAATCCTATTTCCTATATGGCAGGGGTAAGGAACCTTGGCTCTTTCATGACTCATGGACTTCAACTCCCAGAATTCCTGAGCCAGCCAAGGTTCCCTACCCCTGCTATATGGGATATAGAAAATTTCCATATCTGTTAAAAACACATTTTTTGAATTTACAGTTCATATAGTGAAATGACCTCCCCCTCTTTAAAAAAATGCTGTCTTGTCCTAATAAAAAATATATTAGTTATACCTAAATTTTCTCAATGTTTGAGTTTAATGAAATTGAAATGGCAAAAATTCTGGATTTTAATCATTCCTTAAAGTTCCTTAGATGTGTTTGTTTCCAAAGATACATATGTATTTTCACGGCTGAGTCAACTGTGTGGAGCTATTCAGATAAGACATTTTAATTATCCCATCAATCTTACCAAAGTCTCAATGACTTTAATGTTCTGTTTATCATAATAATTCAGGTCAGGTCTCCACATGGTCAACATTGGGTTAAAAATAAATTTAGCTAGATTATGTTTAAAATATAAATTATGCCAATGGTGTTGATAATCAATAATTATAGATTTATAATTAATAGGAAAGGTGCTGAATTTTTTTAGGATTATCAGAGCTGCAGCTATGCACTACACACTTTTCAAAAAGAGAGCACTTCACATAAGATAACATTCTTATTGATAGATAAATATAATTACAGGATACTGGCAGTCTGAAAAGAAAAAAAAGTGCAGGATTTTTCTGTCTGTCTATTCAAATAATATCACAATGACCTGTCCTCAATACTATTAACCTTCACCCAAACCATTTAAATTTTAATTCAAAGTATGTCAAAACTGTGCTTCTAAAATAATTTTATTCCAAGTTTTTTTTTATGGCTAATGGAGTATATTGAAACTTACCTGGCACATACATGTACATATACGTTCACACTGCCAGTGCTAAATCTTTAAAACTCTATATATCAACTAGTCAAGAATGATCAGCTCTATAGAATGGCCCTAACAACACTGCTAAGCATTCCACCTAGCAAAGAGTCCAGAGCTAATTTCACATTTTTTGCATTGAAGTTTCAGCATGACTACATTCCAGAGCAGAAGTGATTATTTCGAAAGCCCAACCATTGTAGGAAAAAACCCCAATGTCTTTTCTTTTACAGCTTAAGCTGTCTAAGCGACAAGTCACGAACATAACATATCTTACCTTTCTATTAGTTTCAAGTTCTTTACAATCTATCAAGCTTCATATAAAATCAAGCTTTTTTCACATAACATATCATTTTTATATCTATAGAGCTCAAATTTGTAATGGGGAAAAATGTTTGTCACTTGTTTTACAAAGCTTCCTCAGCAGGAAAAACTAACTAAGGAGCCCCATAACATAGTTCAGATCTGAATTTTTGTTTTGTTTTTTTGCTGAAGCAGCGTTTTGGCTGCTTTGAAAACATGATTGTTTTTGTCCTTTTACCTGTCTGTTTTTGCATCAGAATACTTTTTTTTTTACCGTGTCTCACCATTCTAATCAAAACTGATTTCCTCCAGCATTTAATACCCCAGATGCCTGTCTTCCTCACTTGCTTTATAATAGTGATCTCCTCAGGAACAGAATTAGCTTCAGAAAAGTGTTGCTTTGCGAATACAGTTACCTCAAGTAAAAACATGTAGGAAGGAAGCTTCCAGATTTTTTTTTTTTTTAGTATATAACACCAACATTATTGGCTTCTTAAAAATCTGAGTGAAAAAAGAACACATATCTTAAAAATCAAGCAATAATATATATTTTTGTTTCCTGGATTCTTCTTAAGAAGTCTTAATCATGTTGCACTCAAATATTGGGTTTATAAATCTCAACGGAGTCTTTGAAAGTCAGTAAAAGGCTGTAAAAATGTCACTTTCTGTGTCTGTTGTTCCTTTCTCACCAAACAACTTCTGGTTACATATAGCCACCAGAATAGGATATGAAAAAAACAATTCCTCCAAATCCAGGAAAATGTCATATTTTCAATGCTGCTGTGATAGCTTGTTTTGTTAAACAGCAACGTCGACTACTAATATATATATATATATATGTATATATTGTAGATCCTTTGGAATGGAAGTGTTCAATGTGAGATTAAGGACAAAATTAAAAGTAACTAGAGTACTTTGGGCAGTTAGCCTATCAGCTCCTGCATCAGGCAAGTAAGCTGGCAAACACGGTAATTTATTGGTTTGGAAAGTAAGAGAACTATCACGTGCCTACTCAAGAGACAGGACTGTTGTACAAAATTAAAATGGAGTAGGGCAAAATCTCTAGCATACTGACACCATCATGTTGGCATTGCTAATGGTAATTTTGTCAACTCGGCAACCTCCAACAGCCGACCTTGTGCACATACTTCATCTGTTCAGAGACGTCATCCTCAGATATTGCCTCAGCTGAGCTTCACCTTTGCAGCCTGGCAGCCAGGCACAAGTTCTGAAAAAAGGCAGCTCTTCTTCAGACAAAGGACATCCATGGAAGGAGTACACAACAATAGGAATGAGAAACGGAAAAGGGAAAGGGAAAGAGAGCAAAGCAAGAAGAATGCAGATTCCCTTTCAGGTCTTATTCTCATCGTAGATGTCCAAGACAGGCTCGATCGAAGAGAAATCATTCTCATAGACCAGACTCCGAGGGGAGAGAGAATTACGGTGGAAAAAATGTCCACCTACAAAAGAAGCAATAATAAAAATGGTCAGAAACAAGGAGAGAAATAAAAAGGAATGTGATTAACAATGTGTTGCCAACATTTTGTTTTTATTCCATGTAAAATGATCCTGGAATTATGCTATATTTGATATTATTCGATACAAGAACTGGTGAAAATCAGAAAAACATTCAAACTACATTTGGATATATTCACTGGGAAACACTGGAAAATACAGCTTATAAAACTGTGGTAGACATCAAGGAGTCTTATAATATTCTCAGTTAAATATAACTTTAAAAACAAATATGCTTATCACATCATAAGAAACCATTTTGAATTGATCAAAGTGAATAAGAAATTTCTTAGATTAATTGGATTGTATTATCCAATTTACCACAACAGACTT
>JANHFJ010007777.1:9643-21514 GCA_032468195.1 Cerberus rynchops | reverse complement strand
GGCGGGCGAGGGCGGCGGGCAGGCGGCGGGGCCACGGAGGAGTCCGGGAGGCGGCAGCACTCAGCCTCCTTCTCTGCTGGCCATTTAGCATGTAAATAGTTTTATTCCTAAAAATGTTGTCTCAAAATTAGGGTGCGCGTTATACGCCGGTGCGCGTTATGCGCTGATAAATACGGTAAATCCCTTGGATCACAAGTGTCTCACTCGATCGCATCGTGACATATAGCAATGTATCACAACATTTTTTTGTCTGTGGAGCTGGAGTAGGCATGGCTTGCATGTGATGCATCTGGCCTGCGGACCACCTGTTTAACACCATTGTCTTAGATTTTTTTTTTTAAAAAAAATTTATGAAAAAATCCTGCATTTCTAATAAATAAAAATAATTAGAAGTTTTTGAATATATCTTCAGTGTCAGGCAAATCATTTTGATTTCATGGAACCCCCGAGAGGATGTTGGGGGACACCAAGGAGCCTTCAAATCATACTTTGAAAACACTGCTCTAAGGAAGGTTTTGATAATTTCAAGGAAGCATTTTAAAGATCCAATTGCTTGTAAAATTACCCAGAGACTTATTAAGCAGGTCAAAATCTTTAATCAGTTAGGTGGTTTTTCTTATGTCTTCTGCCTATTACACTAATCAAGAGAGTGAGTTTAATCTAAGAATTGCAACAGCAATGTTATTATTATTAAATACACGTATGGTATTAACTCAGCAACAGCAATTAAACTATTTAAAAGTAAAAGTTCTGAATGTGATATGGTACAGTACTCAAGATATGCCTATAGAAGGACACATCAACATTAGAAGTCAACCAATCAAAATTCCTAAGAGTTAACACCCTTTATTCAACTCTTAGTGCTCTAATATGGCAAAAGCTGGGCTTCATCTGTTTTGGGCTTATTTGAAATTTTATCATCTCAGATTCTGGTTGAAGCTTGTCCTTTGGGGAACTTCAAATGTTCTTAAATTTTTATTTACTGCTATTAATGATCTCCTGGGTTTAGCCTCTTTCTAGATCGAAAGTTGAGTCCCAGGATAGTTTCCTAGATTTACTTGCATATTCATAGTGAATTTTCTTTGAGAATCCCTACCAAATGAAAAACGCCAATTATATATCTAAGTATTCTTATCTATTTGTTCAAATATTGAGATGGGAGTACTTACCAACTGGGTTTTGCCGTAATCTACCATATAGACCCTGTTCTTAATCTGGCCAATATCTTGCCCCCAAGCATTTCCTCAAGTTTAGCCTCCCATTATTATCACTTTCAGTTTATTTCAAACACTCATTATGAAGATGGCTTCCTGACATACCACTTGCTGCCGAATGACAAAAGGCTTATAATTGGAAGGATCAAATTTATTTCCTTCCTTATGAATGAGAGAAAAAAGCTTGCTTTATATACCCGATTGTCTGGTATTGATCTGATTTTATTAATCTAAGTAAGGATGGCAGCCAGAAAAGGAGCCACCAGTCAGCATTAGCTTTAATTAATTTGGGCAGACTTGAAGGCTTTCCAGGATTTAGTTGCTAGGCAAGCTCTTAGTTTCTGAAATGGAACTGGGGACCTAGTCTGAGAAAGGAAGGATGGTGCCCTCTTCTGGTTTTGATAAAAAGACTTTTTGTATATTATCAAAAACCTTTGAAAAAGGACAAATGTATTAGATTGCAGTGCTTGGGTGACATAGAAACTACTTACAATAAATATTTTCTCATGCTCAAACTAAAAAATCCAGTCTTTGATTTTCCTTCAGCATTATGCTTCCTACAAGCAATTAAAGACACATTTTAACTGAAAAAATGAATCTATGAAAAGTGGATGGATGGATTTATATTGTCTGTATAGAACTAAAAATCAGACTCCACAATCTTGGGGAAAATGAATAAAAGAATTAATTAATTAATTAATTAATTAATTAATTAATTAATTAATTAATTTATCCTGTCTATTATAGAACTAAATAATACACTCCAAAATCATTTGTGCAATCCTTATTACAGATCAAGTTAAATCACTAGCCCTTTTGATATTAAAAATAGATTTATAATGCCATACTTCAGTTCTAATTTGAAGTGAGTTGTTAAAGACTTTGGACGTACTGATGTTGGTTCTATTCACTTGGTTCAAATGACACATCAACCACTTTCCTAGAAAATTCTCATATTCTCTTGCGTTTGCTAATGTTATGGATGAACCAAACAGGATAAACCATTTATCCCGTTGACTTCTGCAAAGAAAGTTGAGAACTTTTCATTTCTGATTCCCCCCCCCCCATGAACTTTGACAAATCATGGAAGATGAATGAAGTAATTTTGAAGGCTTATTCTTCCGAAATCTGAGGAAGATGATAGCGTTTAACATTTTATAAATACTATCACAAAGAAATTATCCAATGCCTACTCTCAAACATCCGATAGCGCATGACACAAAATAATAAGTGGCAAATTCCATTTGAACAATACAACAATCTAACTAGAGATTGTTACTGTCACTGGATGCATTGACTGGGGAACCATCTATCAGCAATGTTTTAATTGGATTCCTGCAATGATCCCTTTTCAATTTGCTTTCTATGCACACATTTCTCCATTTCATTTATTCTTTTCCTCTGTATACTATTTAAATAAACCATGACCTGTGACCCCTTTAGTCTTTAGGTTATTGCACCTGCACCTTGGTGTAGCACTAGTTCTTTAAAATATTCCTCCACACTTCCAGTATTTTGCTGTGCCCCTAAAAAGCTTTTTATTCAATTATAGGCAAAGCTAGAGAAAACAAATTTCTGCTGCAATCAACTCTCAGATCGCCTGAACTGATTTCAGAGAATCATTTTTCACTGCCAAGAAAGCACCGTTGTGGACAAAATTGTGTCCTAGCCAAAGCTGTTTCCTGGTAGTTATGATGAATTATAATCCTAGTTATGTAGGGCAGCATGAAAAATGTTTTCATTAAATCTTATAGGAAGTCCTTTATAACTTTGCTGCTATAAATATGCTTATTATGTCTTAAACTATCACCCTAATCTGGCACTTGCTCTCCTTACAGCAACTTCAATTAACAAAATATACTAAATAGCTTAGTAAGGGAAAAATTGTTTACATATTAACACAGTGATATAATGTAAGACCATCACATAAGGCACTCATGAGGCTTAATAATTTTGCCTGTTTCTTTAAAATATTCTTAGCTTATTTATTGGACATCACAGCCTCGCTTAATAGTTTAAACTGTATAATAAACAAGATGTCTACTATTTCCAATCAGCTATTCTGAGACATTTATATATAAACAGCATGCAATTTGAACCTTAGTCAAATTCTTTCTATGATTCAAGTGCCAAAATATATTATCTTACATTGCAAAACTCTATTTACTTTTTTCTATCTATCATTAACTTCCACGCAGTTTTATCTTTGCATCTTAGACATTCTATACCAGATAATTTGAATACTCTTTCTTGAGATTAGATATCCAACTCTGTCAGAGCAGTAAAAGTGACCAACTGATTTATAACATCTGCATTTAATATGCCTGTTTACCATTTTTGGAGGAGAGGGATCTTGTCAATCACACTGAATCAAGTCTTTCAAATGGTGTGTTGTGATTAATTTTGGAAGGTTCACTTTGGAGGATTTGCAGATAAAGCTGGAGCTGGATACCATGTTCTTGTTCTACCTGAACAAGGCAGTTATGTGATTTATTCACATATTCTTTTGATTATTGTAGGCCCTATATTTTCAAGATCTATCAAGCCTGCTATGTCTATTTCACTCACTTGATCCACCTTTTCTTTTCCCACTTCCCTTTTTTATCCTCTCCCCATTATAGCCTCTGACAGTACTACCCAGTCAGGCTGCTTTTACTTTTTCCTAACCTGCCTTCTCTTGTTTTTCCTCCATTGGCTTAAACTACAGGGCTCAAGTTCTGAAAGTGATTATGGTAGCAGAAAGAGAAAAGAACTAAGTTGGAAGTTCAGGACTTTGGGAAAAATGACTTTATGACTAATGCCTACATTTACGACTTTTAGTATCCTGCAATGACATGATTGCCATTATATGATTACATGTTGTCCTATGCCTGACCTGTTGTTTTTCCCTCCCCACTGCCTAAGCCATTTGAAGAACAGAGAGACTGGAGAGAAAAGGAGTTCAAAAGAATAAGCAGGTATACAATGGGAAAACACTAGGTAGTAACACAGGGATGCCACACCAGAGCATTGTCCTCATTATTTCTTACTCTTGAAATACCTTCCTTTCCAACAAATGTAAATATAACCATTACTTCCCTTCTTGCTAAATGTCCCACAGCCAGGGTGAGCTTCCAAAGGGGGGGGGGGAAGAAGCACAGTTGCAGTCATGATTTCCCAATTAAGAAACACTTCACTTAATAACAAAACAGCAGGTCCCAATGAAGACTACTGTACTGTGAAAAACCAAAATGACTGGTTGCAGTCACATATATCAGTAGCAGCAGTAACATGCCTTGCACCTTAAACACTTTTCAAACAGCTAGGTGTGTACTTAAAGACATATTATAACATGTTCAGAGGAGTTCAGTAGATATCTTGGACGTTTTCAACATAATGCTTTCTCTATAAATCATTGAGTGGTCTGAAATTACAATTAACACCTAATATTATTTAATATTAAATTTAATGACTAACCTTCCTAACATGCTTGTTGCAAGAAATTTAGGAAACATGAAAATTATGACATTAAGAAGAGCTATATAAAATTATAGAATTCTTTCTAAATTTCCTCTATATAAATTTCTCAACTTTTCAAAATTAAAATTGCTGCCTCTTCTTTGATATTTTTCTCAATAATTTGCAAGGACTGTTTGAAATATTTGTATTAGTTAACTTCAAAACACTTCACTGTTAATTATAAAGGTTTCTCTTATCTGAATGCTTTTTGACAAGTGATAATAATTTTTAACACGTGCTTTGGTTGCTTTTCCAAGTTGAAGAAGTGTCTTGATGTCTCACTTTCTAATATTTTTTGGAAAATAATTAAATCCCATTATTATTTTTTTAAAGGAAAAATGCACAGTAATGTTTCAGTAAATGAAATAAAGTGCTATATTTGAACAACTGCACAAATGATCGTGACTCTCCCAATTCATGCCATGGTGTCTGCCTAGTTCACTGGTCATTGATCTTAGATTTTGACTGGAGATTAATGCTTCACAACCGTACATTAATTAGGATGCTACAATGGTGAATGAGCTGAATGTCTGAAGAAGCAACTACTTGTTCCTGTGCTGAATGACCAAGAACTGTCTACATTTCAGAAATTAAGTAATTTGGATACAGATTTCCAACGTTAGTTAAAAAACAATAACTGGGGATATTCTCTTATGAAATTAGATTTCACACTATATTTGGAGAGTCCAAATACTAGGAAGATTCAGTATTAGCTATTTAGAGAATCATTCAATATATAGAAATTTCAGAGAAGGAACGGTTCTATGGTATGTATCAAAGCATAAAGACCAAATAGCACTAAATGAGAGCACTGTAAGAAAGCACATAAGAGGCAACTAAACATAAATTGCTTGTTGAAATGGGTGGCTACAAAAATTGTAAAAAAAAGTTTTTGAGTTTAGTAATATAGTGCTTATAGTGTTTACATTTGTACCACACCACTAGCCCCCCCATGTTTCCTATGGTAGAGGAATTATATATGTTATTCTGAACTGTTTTTGTTTGCAACAGTTTTTAAATGGATTTACATAAAGTTTCTGCTGTTTTATGTAATTTCTAGGACCAGGTTCTTAGAAAAATGTGTGCATGAGTCACTTCAGTAGAATCAGCCTGAAAGATTTCCAAGGTAAGAAAACAGTCATCTTTCAATGAAATGTGGTTAAATAATAAACAAAAGTCAATTATGGGCTAATTTTTTCAAAAAATTTATTGATCTTTTTCTTAGTACAAAGCTTTAGCATTAGTAATTATGCAAACAAAATATACCAACAGATTCTTGTTACATTATCAAAAAATGATAATAGAAATAATACTTTCTTCCTGCAGCAGCTGATTAGATTGTTTTTTCAATACCATTCAGCTCTGTAAGAAAGTAAGAAAAAACATAGGGTATCAGTAATAAGATTGTACTGTTAGTAAAACTATTAAATTTTCAAAAACAGTTATAAGCAAAGTATTCTGAGGCAACAGTACTGTAAAGTCAACAGGAAGGATGACAAATCTATTCTATTCTGTAAATATAAGCCTACAGACACTAGGAGTTAGATATAAAAAGCAGCTTCAGAAGATCATAATACAAGTAATGAATTTTATTCATCACTTTTTTATTTGACATATTGGTAATTTCCCCCAAAGTATGAATTCTGTTACTTAAACCATCCTAGGAAGAGTGACTGTAATTGTAGATGGTTCTCCCATTTCTATGTTGTGTCATCATATAAAAATACAATCTCCAATGTCTATGAAATTGAAGATGGGGATATAAAAACCAGCTATACCCTATTTTTAATAATGTCATTGTAAGATCATAAAATCTTGGTGAAATTAAATATTATTTTGCAACTTTTTATTAGTCACAAGGAAGTATTATGTGAAACTGATGCACTTCTAACTGGATAAGATCAAACGATGTATTCACAGTAGTGGAAATGTTTTAATCAAGGAAAATGATACGAGAGATACAGTTCTGTTTCTTTAGCAAAACTGAAAGGTATATGGGAAATTGCATTATTAATTTCTAATTTAATATAAGTTAATACTTATTGCCATACAATTGAATTATTATAAAAACAAAAATACAATGATAAAACTAAAAATAGTTACTATAAATAGTATTCATTACAAAGTAGACAGAAAGGAGTAATAAAAGAAAAATTAAAATACTTATACATAAATAAAAAATATATTAAAAAGGAAAAACCATCCATTTTATTTGCTAAGGTAAAGCCTGTGACAGACAGCCTCACATAAATTGGGAAGGAGTTATTCTAGAGAACAGGTACTACTACAGAAAAGGCTGTTATGAGTAACTTTAGATTGCAAAACCCAAGACCCTTTTTAAGGATTTTAGTGGTCATCCAACTATGATGATAGAGGCAATTTGAAAGACAACGTTGCCAAATACTGTTGGTTTTTAAATAGCAACAGAAAACCAGTAAACCTGGTTCAGTAATTTGTAGCAGAGATGTAATATGTATTTGTAGTACCTGTCAAAATAATTATATTGCATGATCACCAAATGTAGTAATTAGTGGCTGAAACTTAAAGTGAAAATGTACTGGACCTACATAAATTGATTTTGATTTCTTACCAGAAATTTTTCTGGACTATTTCTAAGACTACCTAATGAAAAAATTTCTACTATTTAAAAAGTGATATTTTGTAAAGGAAAACTTGAGAAAAAAACATTTCTCATTCTCTGTTCATGTATTTTATAAATACAGAGATGCTATGTGAACAAGCCTTTGATTAACTGGAAACTGGACTTCTGTAAATAGATTGGGAACAGGATCAGGGGAAAGATATACCTCTTGGTGTATGTCCAATTGGAATAAAAGTGCTGAATAAAATGTTGTCCTTGCTGCTTTTTCATACTTTCTATAGGTTTTCTGATAGATTATTTCTTTTGCTAGTATAATGATAAATAAAACTCGGTTATCTTCCCACGGAGCAAAATAGGCACTTGTATCTCTCTCACAGGCTGTTGTATTTACAATTATTCTTGATGCTAAGCTTGATAATAGTGAACTGTTTGCTCTGAACTAAAACTGAAGCATGTTTGTATACCCAACTTAAATGGTAGAAAAATACTATTTGACTTAATATGCCAATTTACCTACATCTTCTACTTGATGTTTCTTTGCAAATCTGTCATGCACACAAATGCAACAGTTTGTACAATTACTTACTCATTAGCATTTAAGCTTGCAGTGGCTTTGATGATCATGTAGCAGAGTGTCAGGGCACTTAGGAGGCCAAAGCTGGCAATAATAAACCATTCTTCTGTTGACAAAGGAAAGGGAGGAAATCACTCGTGGAAGGCATATGTTGATGAAAACATAGCCCTCAAAGATCAGAAGCAGAAGATAAACATTCTAGTCATGAAGCACCAGGAAGTGAAGCTCCAGAGGAAAGCAGAAGTTTAGCAATGGAAGATACTGGGTGGAGAAGGGCAGCAAAAGTTATGGGGAAAAAAGTAAGCAGTATACTTGTAGACTGGTTAGCAGACCCAAACAATTAGTTATAAATGACTTGTGCTTAAATTAAATGCAAAGTAAGGAAAGCAGAAGCAAAAGTTTTACCTGCAATTAAAGATTGACAAAATTGATACATTTCCAAGGAAGTATACACACATAACACGGAACCTGTAACTGTTGTTTGTTTACTTTTTAAAGGTGGTATTTTATGTAGCACCAGTAATAATGCACAAAATAAACCATAATTTTAGTCTAATGTAATGCAACTTTACAAAATACTAGCTGTATAACATTTTAACTGGCTGGTACATGGTTGGCTGACCATGTTTAAAAAGAAAAAAAACCTGAAAGCTTTCAGATAGAAATAAAATGCGTCATGGTTTTAATTATTGTGATCTGTATGTCTGTGTAACTAGGGTAGCAAAAAATAATGAAACAAGTTACTATGGTTGCTTTTAAATATAGTTTGATGAATTGCTTTTGACCACTGAGATTTGACTTACATTTTAAAATACAAATTCATTCCATTTCTACATATATGTTTAAAAATATATATCAGAAAATGGTGCATTATTTTCTAAGCATAATTTAAAGATGCAAAACATTTTCAAAAAGGAACATAGCTCTCCAATCTGAACGTAGCCCTGTCATGATTATCATATCTCTGTCTATGATTATAGAACTGAGACTGTATGAAGAATAAGCCTGTACTTTCAAGCCAGATATTGGCCCTGCAAAAATGAAATGAAAAGATAAAAATTATAATGCCATAAGTAAAAGCTTTCCAGTACTACATATATTTTTACAGAAATCTTCTATGACAAAGATTTTTGTAACCAGTCTGCAAAAAATATGGAAACATAAGTAGGAGCAATACTCCCTTTCTCAAATTATTTAGTTTCAACCAATGAAATACATTCTATTAGTAAAATACTATAACTGTGTTAAAAGTTAAATTTGCATATAATTTGAAGAGCTCTTCAGGTTGATGTGACTTTTTGAATCAGACTGAATTGGAGACTCTAATCAAAGCTGATCTTTACACTGTTGTAAAATATGTCAAAACTGACAAAGTTGCCTAGCAAGAACTACAAGGATCTTCAATGTATACTACACTTTCCTTGAAAACTGCACTATTAATTGGTAAACTGAAACCAAAGCCATGTGTTACTGCTAAACTCATAAGGCTCATAAAATATTTTGAACTTTCAGAAAGCAGAATGGATGGTTTTACTAAATAGTTGCCATAAAGGAAAAAAGGCTTAGGGGGAAAAAGCATCCATTTTTCAGAAAGCAAAATATGACTGCTTCTATTATCATTAACTTGTTAACCTGTTGAGCATAAAAAAGAAGAAATTATGTACAAAGGATAAATGGGTCCTAAGCATCAAATCACCCTACCATACAAAACACATTTTTTGCAAAAAGCAAATTAGCAACAATGCTTTGAAAACATCAGTTCACATCAAGATAGTACAAATTCAAAGAAAGAACACTCAAGAGCACATAGATAATATTTTGTCAATTCTGTTGTTTGTTTTTCCTTATAGATCTCAAGGATGTCAACAGATCACATGGAATATTCAATCCTTGTCCCTTTCCAGATTTTTAAATAGTCCAAAATGTGACTGAGCTCAAGTTAAGGTATACAATAAATGCCTCTTTGTAAGAGTAGTATGTTCCCCCATCTTATTCTTAAATCAATTCCCCAAGACATACTTTTCACCGGATGTGATTATTTCAGGGATTATGAGTTGGCCACAGTATGGTCCTAAAGTGTACAACTGCTTTCCCCAACAAAACCCAAACAGTCACTAGTCTATGATTTATGACTTGATCTATTAATTTGAGAATGTAGGCAATTAGGTCCTTCAAATGAGTCATTTCTTTGCTGCCATTTTCTCCATTCCAACATCTGCTGGGCTTATTCCAGCAATATAAAATGCATTGGCTTTAAAGGCCTTCAAACAATTTGTGATAATTTAGCATCTGTTGTTCAATAACTAGTCACATTTGTTGAATGAGTTGCTTCTCAGTGTATAATCAACACCGAACTGACCAAGCCAAGACAGATTGTTTAATAATTGTTTACCTTTAACAGTGTAACAAGGAGGTTTATAAAGACAGTGATACAAACATTAGAAAAACTAACTACCTGGTAGTTAAATTAAACTATGCTGGCAATTAAAACATAGGTAAAGCTTAGGTCACCGTCTTCCATTTGCAGAATTAAACTACAGATCAGAAATTAAATCTTAAGTAGAATGATTGAATCACTATATAAACCTAGGGCAAAATGACCTCAGATCCAAAATAAATGAATAAAGGAGGGCAGTGCTTTCTTTATCAGCACCATTTGGAGTTTTGGGGATATTGGAGCTCAAGGCACTGACTAATTTGACTGTCAGCATAACAGATAGTCAGTTTTTCTAATTACTTGTATCACTGCCCTTAAATAAATCTCCTCTTTACATTGTTAAAGCTAGACAATCATCAAAGATGCATCTTTTTCTATTACAATATATTAGTTGATCATTCACTTCAATATTAAAGAGGAATGGTGCCAGCACCTTTTTTTTGATGAGCCATTCCACTAAATTGGATGATTGGTTGTATTTGCCTCCAAGCTCTATACTAAAGTGGCAGTATTTGCCTCCAAGCTCTATACTAAAGTGGCAGTTTTGACTGCATTTTTGGATATTTTGTATTAGTTCAAAATTCTGTGTCAAAGTGTACAACTTGCAAAGTAACATGTGATGATTAACAGGCAGATATGCTGCCAAGAGATTAAAAACTGCATGCATGATTTGGCATAGGAGCGAGATTGGCTAAAAGCTCTTCGGACCTGAAGAACCTTTGCCCAGTTTCAACAATGCTGCAACACTGATTGTGTTCATGTCTTGCATATTTGTTTCAGACGCTTCTGAAACATTCTGGCAACTCTTTTATGATGTCCAATCCAAGATATTTGCTCAATTTGCAGATAATTAAGGACAGAAAATTTATAAAATATCACATATTTCATGGAATTTGCTACTTCTACCACTTAAAATACTCATTTGATTCATAACTCCTGCCATTTTTCTGTATTCTATTTGGAGAGTTGCCATTTAGGGCAAGTAGTGGTATGTCAATTTATTTGGCTGTTACAGTATGATGTTGTTCCATCTTTTGGGAGGTTTTTGTTCATCTTTCTAATTGTACTCCAAACTTCTTGTTGATTATGTTGATATTCTCAATTCCCATCAAATGCTAAATCATTTTTAATCAGCATGGCTGTAAGCTTATCTCCTACTGAAGTACTATCTTCTGGTATTGTATATTTTGAAACAGTTATCATCTATAATGGGGTAAGCATAATGTAAGATCATGAGAATAATGGTGCCACAGCCTCTTGAGAGCCAAAGTTTAATATTTTTCTGAGCGAGATCTTAGATCTATTATTGCTATATTAAGGCCAAGGTGAAATATTTTCAGTTTTTTTTTGAAACTGAACTGATATTGAGAAGTTCAAAAACTTTGGAGTCTTTATTGGACGAATCTGAACAGCAGATTTTTTTGTATTTATTTATTTTATTTTTTTCATCCAGTAAAAATTCATATAGGGCAGGGGTCAGGAACCTTTTTGACTCAGAGAGCCATGAAAGCAAAATATTTGGAAATTTATTTCAGTAAGAGCCATA
>JANHFJ010007768.1:0-10731 GCA_032468195.1 Cerberus rynchops | reverse complement strand
AAATCCGTGGCTGTACACAAAGAGCGCTAGGAAGGCGGGTACAGGCTTTTGTGTATGTGTGTGTATACATATCTGATGGTGGACTCTTAAGGGAAGCGATCTCTCCCTCAAGCGCATCGTGTAAGGGCTTGGAAGGCATCAAGTAAGAAAGAGCTGGTGTCTCGGGCTCCCTTTCGCCTCACGCACAGATTGGAAGGAGGACAACGCAACGGACATTTTATTGTTAATAAGGACACTTCGGCTCGCATCAGATAGCTTTGGATGAGATAACATTTTGCACGATGGGTTGGGAGTGATAAAATCTGGTTCATAAAGGCTCTCTATGCCCACAGACGCCCACATCGCTGTTACCAGGCAGCTCGTATGTTGCTCTACTAAAAGATTGTGGGAAATAACACAGTAAAGTTGGGTGTGATGGATCTTTCATATTTCTCCACCAAATGTGCAAGCGGGCATTGGGTGGATGATTTCTTTGGATTTCTCTGGGGAGGGGAAATAAATTCTAATAATTTTTCAAGGGCTGAATGGTCAGCCCTTCGCAGTGGCCCAACATGGCTATCCAAAATGCCCCCCCTCCCCACTCCAAGGATCTTCCTCATGATGTGTGTCCTCCCTTGGGATATAATGAAAGTGTATTTGAAAGTATAAGTATGAAACTAAGTCAGGCGGTATCCCCCTCCCCCCACACTTCCAGGATTGCATAAAGAAAGATACTCATGCACAACTTAGCCACTTTGTAACTGTTAAGTATAAGATCTCTGAAATTCTCTTTTCATTTGAAATAATTTCTAAAGCCAGTTCATCAAATCAATGAGGGATGATAAAAAAAGTTGGCTTGTTTAGTTATTTGGTATTATATGGTGGTTTTTTTTTGCTACAGTTGTACCATAATATTAATTAAATAGTTGCAGGTACAACTACAATTGCAGATACTTTTAAACTCTTACTTGGTGCAAGAGGGCCAATCACCAATGCATTTCAGACAGATAGCTCTCCAACTTCTGTCTGAATACCTCAGGTGGTAGACAGTTCTTACTGTCAGGAAATTCCTAACCTGTAATTTCAGCCCACTGCTTCCCATCCTGCCCTCTAGAGCAAAAGAGAATAATGGCGTTCCCTTTCTTCTCCATGACAACCATTTAGTTGTCTGTTGATTGGTAGCGTCTATCCCCCCAATTTTTCTGTTCCAGACATTATCTGGTTTCTTAATGGTTCTTCATAGGACTTGATTTCCAACCACCTCATCATCTTGGTGACCCTTTTTTGAACTTGTGCTAGTTTCCCAATGTGGGGCCAAGAACTGGAGCCAGTATTCAAAGTGGAACCAGACCAACACAGAGTAGGGTGGGACAGTGATTTTTTTTATGAATGAAAATGAATTATGACCAAGTTTATAATTACAATTAGTCTGAAATGAGAACATCCAGATTCACAGCCCTATTGGACCCAGATTATTGGGGACAATATGCTGACTCTGTAAACCGCTCAGAGGGGGCTGTAAAACACTGTAAAGTGGTATATAAGTCTAAGTGCTATTGCTATTATGCCCCCCAAAAAATTCTCCATACATTCAGTTCCATTGTTTGTTGGTCTCTGAATCAGTTATTAGTCCGACAATTGCAACCTTCTTTTCTCTTAAGTTGTAAAAGTGGGCAAATAGTACATTACCTCTTTAAACATTTTATCAATATGTTATTCTGTTAAAGAGAACAGAAATTGAATTGAAATTGATTTTGGAGTTCAGTTAGCTTGTTTTAAAGAATGAACCCACCTCTAGAGAAAGTTCAATGCTACACACTAATTACTTCTTTTAATGACATTCATTTTCTTTTTTTCCCCTTACAGAAAAAAAAGCACTACATACTTTAATATTTGTATTGCTTGTAAGCATTTTTAAGGTAATATAAGCAGACTTTTCTATTTTTACTGTAAACATTTGATATTAGGATATACAAAATTGAAAGCATTCTAATTCATTATTGCTTTTATATTATTTATAAAACCTGGGGCTTGAATGGAAGGCATAGTTTATGTATGCATGTACGCTGTGTTCATTCCTCATGAATACAACACATTAAAATAATTCAATGATAAGATTTAACACTGTTTAAATTATCCCTTGGGGCATATAGAAATGGCATACCTTATTCAAATATTCAATAATAAAACAAGCTCTACTTCAAAAATGTAGCAAGAGCACGGGAAAAAATGTGACACCCAAGGCACTGGATAAGTGGAACTGTTTCATCACAGAAGTGTACAATGATCCCACAGAGCAACACATATTAATGCAATAATACAATTACAACTGACAGCAAGCCCAAGAAGAATCTTATGGTTGTACATGAAATAACAGCTTGGGAATCACCTCCTCATAGTCACTCTTGATTGCTACATGCTGGTAAAATAATGAGTTGTTCTATCTAGGGGAATGGGGTGGCGGGGAGGAGTCCGTATCTATTTTTTTAAAAAAAGTCATACAAATTTTAGTGCTGTAGAAAACAGCATCCAAGAGAGAAAGACAGAGTGTCAAAGAGATAAATAAAGGTACAGATGAGATCATCTTTCAAGATCAACAGTTGTTGCATTACTAGGAAAGCTGCATCTTTGTGACTTTGAGAAAGAATGCATTGAAACACACTGACAATGTTATAGGCAGATAGTTTAAAAATTAGATCTAACAATCTTTTCCCCACCATTATTTTATATGCTAATGAACATTGCTTTAACTATGTGGTAAGCTCTGGCTCTGCTCTAAAGGTCATTTTTGCTTGTTCACTCTGTAGAGTGTGGCTCTTGGCTTCTACCCTCAAAGCCCCAAAGCTAATAACCACACTGTGTGTTGGTTGTTCACTGATTTATGAAATCTCAGAGTTACCAGGAGGATTTATTTTTGAGTTGCAGCATTTATCTGACAAGGCTAGCCTTAAACAGCTAACTGGACTGCATAGAGCTATCATACTTCAGCTACAAAAATCCAGATGGCAGCAAAAAAATATTGTATGGACAACTTTACTTTTGGATTGGTGTCAAATAGGCCTTTGGATTTTTATAACCAAGATATGATAATCCTACAGTTGAATCTAATTACAACTAGGATGGGTGACTAGCAAGGAGGTGGTCTTTAGACTTCACTAGGGAGTTTTTTAATCCTCAGAGAAGCCAACAGCATATCATTTCTATGCTGTTGTGGGGAAAACTGCATCAATGTGTTCATCAAATCACAGGAGTCAAACTTGATTCAATATATTTTTTTTCTTTTTGCTTTTTGTCTCATTTCTTATTGTAAAATCATGGTTTCTGAGTGTATAGCAGCATTTTCTGTTCTTTCAATGCTACTCTGTCATAAACTAATAGAAAAAAAAGCTGCTCAGAAATGCATTCTGGGAAGAAATGTCAACATGCCACATCCATCAATCAGAGAACCCACATCTACTTTCTTTTCTGAAAGTAACCCTTTATCCTACTTCTAAAACCCAAGGATTGAAGAGCAGAAACCAAGCACTAACTATTCAGTTGATTAGGAAACTATGGGGTATAGGCTTGACTGTTATTATATATTTTTTGTAAAATGCTGACATTCAATTAAAAGGTTTTATAAATCTAATAAGAATGTCTGGGTCCTTTACTGTTAAAAAAATATAGTAATATAATAGATTCAGTCCCTACTGGGTAAAATATACTTTGAAAATAATAAAATACATTAAGTTCTAACAATTTCACTAGGGAGAAAAAATGAGAAATACAATCTGTATCTAATTCCATATTAGCAGAAATTTCTGCAAAGGGAGTTTAAAACTCAGTGTGCATAATGCCAACCATTTCAACGTGGTCAGTTTCATAATATACAAAAATATTATCTATAGGATAATTACATGTAGCACCTAGACAACTTTGGGGTGGGGGTGTTATGTCCTATTGCATAGTCTCAGAATAATAATTGTTAATAATTGAGCCAGATTAATTTAATTATAAATGTAAACAAAGAAGAAAGTTGTTAATATCTTTCCTATTGTGATTATATTTGATATTTTTTTCACCTTAAACTTGTTAAGGTAAGTACAAGATGGATGGATGGATAGATGGATGCATGCCTCCATCTAAATTCCTCTTGAATAAGTGTCAGTGATATTGGACAGGCCCTTTTGCCAATCAGCTGGAGCACTGCATTAAACAATGAACCTGAGCATATTAGGATTATTCCAACTTCTTTTATTACCCAAATATTGTCAGCACTTTACTATTACATGCAAATAAGCCTCTCAGAATAAAATCAAATACATTTACTGTTACAGAAAAGTTGATGGAAAATATAATGATAGTAATATAACATATGCGTATAAATGACTCCATTGCATCCGCATCTCTGTTGGGTATTGCTGCCGCTGGTGTTGTTTTGTTCTGCTTTCAAAACCTAATACATCTTTTTTTTCTTTTAGTCTTATGTTCCTAACCAATTTCCCCTGCAGAACATTTAGTCTTTCTTTTACTTCAGCGAACATAGCTTAAACGCATCCTCAGGGGAAGATATAAGTAGCTAAATTTGCCAAATCTTTAATCTTCAAAACATTCAGAACTAGGAGAAAAATGAATCGTCTTAGATCCCTTTTGTAAACGCTCCATACATTTTGTTTAATGTAAAGAAACATGTGGTGGTGTGATATATTTATGTTATGTTTATCAAAAGCCATTTTTTTTTAAATTTCAGCTCTGTTCTCCTATTTGGTAGAATGCCAGATATGAAATGTCTGAAAACACCACAAAAGAGAAATTTTCTCAAAATCTGGGCCAGAAAGTGCCTTTGGAAAATAAGAGATCTGTTCTGATAGGCAGGTAGATAGTCTGCAATTTTTGATGAATGCTATGAAAGAGACAATGGTGATGGAAAAAGTTAATATACTGCCTTTATTGAATACAATTCTATGCATATATTTATCCAAATGCATACACCAATCTTTCCTTTTTGTTCATAATAGTTTCTGGAAAGTGAATTTATTTTGGATTATAATAGAGAAGAAAATTTTTAAAAAGAAAAAGAAAAAATGTCCTTGTCATGGCCTCCTATCTGATAATAATTTAATTTTTAAAAAATTGATAATTAATATCAAACAGCTTGATCAATATGAGGTATGGTCTTAATATTTACAAGCCTTTAGCCCCATTGTAGCCAGTTAAAATAGGCCATGATATTTTAAACTCCTGATTTCTATCTACCAGGCAAAGATTGCAACTATCATAGCTTTGGAAAATACCTATTTTTTTTTCCATTTTTGTTATGTTATGAGACATCAGCTCTTGATTTAAAATGATTACAACATTGGTTTTCACATAAGTTATGTATTGTAAACTATTACAAAATAAATAAATAAATACAAGAATATTTGAATAAATATTCTTGAATAAATACAAGAATATTAAAAATATGGAATATTCAATAGAACACTGAAGATGAATTCTCTACTTTGGCCAGGGCAATTAAAAGCAAACAAACAGCATGTTGACAAAAGATAAAACAAAATTTTGATAAATTATTCACCAAAAGAAAGTGTTGTGTATATTTGTTTGTTTCCTGAAATTTTATGAATCTGTTGTACTTACAGTACATGTCATCTACCTTACAAAATTCAGAATTTTGAGGAAAGTGTCATATCACTGAAATCCACTTAATATAGTATATGCCATTTTTCTTTGTTAATTATAATTTAATTCTATTGTGGTTCAACATAATTGGCAAAATAAACTAAAAAACTATATTTAGAGAAAGAGAATTAGAAGTATGACATTATAAAAATGAAGCAGAGCTCACACAAATCTAAAACAACTGATTAAAGTAGTGCATAGCTCGGATGTGGTCCACACAAATATTATGAAATGTAAGTATCAATTACATACTGTGCCAGTATGTAGATGACAAGAACAGTTTGCCTGGTGAAGAAAAGACTACAGGTTAGTAGTAGAGGACATCCTGCACATGTCAAAAAGACAAAAATTGAATGAAAAAAGATGATTTCTAATAAAGTCTACACCTACTGTATACTGATGTTCCAGACAACTCATGCCAATGATCTGATTTAATGACTTGAAACAAGCTCTTGAAATTATGGGCCATATGTTCCCCTGTGTCACAGGATCATGAAATACATTTTTGTTGTATTTTACAATAATATCCACTCACAAAGTTGGATACATGACTATTACACATTTTAGAAAGGGTACCGTATAATCTATTACATTTTCGTTCAAATGCATCAGCAAATAGAAAGGATTTCTTCCTAATTCTGTCACTTTTAATTTCACTGGTAATTTAACATTAAAAACGAAAAAGTAAATTTTAATCCACAAGTTTGACTTGCTTTATTTAAAATTAAATTATTTGGGGTTTAAGGAATTTTCTGTAGTAATTATCTAACCTTTGAAAAAGCTCTTTTAATTTCTTCCGGACAACCTAACTAAAAAAATAAGATATTAAAGGCACAAAAGTGACTATATCAGTGTAGAAAATAAAGCAAATGTTGCACAAAAGCATTAAATTAAAATGTGTTTGTACTATTTCTCAAACTTATGTTAAAAAGTACCATTCTGATTATATCACCTTCAAAAATAAAATTTATATATTTAATGTCAGATGTGAATTTGGCATATTATGCAGGAGTGATTTTCAAAAACTGTTTAAAAATAAAACAATCATAATTAAATAAATTCTAAAACTAAAACTCTTCACATTGGTTTCCTTTACAGTACAATGATATAAATGTATACTCAGAATGAAGTTAAACATAATTCAGCATAGGCTTTGTTCCCATATAAACTGCATTCTTTTCTTACGAAGAGGAATTACAATTGTAATTGTTATTGGAGATTCAAAAACAGCGGAAGCTGAGATAAGGAGAATTTTTTAAATTAGAAACAAGATTACAACTTTCAGTCATCTTGGTATATGGGAGAGGAGTGGGTTAGAATATTTTTTAAATATTGTTTTAATAAAAAAAATGGACATGGCCATATATTTACTCCTTCCTCCTCCTATTCAGTTTCTCCTGTGGAAACAGGGAAAAAAATGCCCCTATTGGAATGGAAGTAAACATTTAATGAAATGAAAAACATGGAATTCAGCAGATCAGTTCATTTATGAGTGAAGATTTTGCCCTTTGCTATTTCATGCCTTGCTAGATATACATCTCCAATTGGTCCACATTTGTGTAACACAACTTTCTTTTCTGTCCTTTCTCCTTCTCTTCCTTCTCCTCTCTTAGATATTTTCAAGAAACTCATAATTATATTCAAATTTTGTTCCAGTCAAAACTCTATTTAAATATATATTCATATACCAAGAATACCTAGTTAATGGTTTGCTGCAATGATGCCTGTGGACCTAGTCATTCTGGTTTTTATCTGTTATTTCTGTAATGAAAATGCTTGCACAGGATTCAGTGGAGGACAATGAAAATCAGGACACTATAAAGAATACGAATACATGAGAGATAAAGTAGTTAAGTCTAATTTTGTTGTACCACCAGCTGGGAAGCTGAAGCAGGCTGATGAAACTTAGGGCTGCTGAATCTGGTGATGGGACACCAGAGATTAAGAACCACGGACCATAAAATTAGAGCTAGAGATCATGTCCCCAAATGGGAGGATTTGAAGTTTGTTGGATAGACGTTTCGTCCAACAAAATTAAAAAACAAACAAAGTAGAAAGCCACCAAAATGACAATCACCAATCAACATACCAGGCAGCGTCAAATTTTCATTTTAATTTTCATGAGGGTAAATGCATGCTTGGCAGTTCCCATATAACTGTAACCATATATCTTTTCCACACTACCCTAACCCTTATCACTGACTTTGCTGCTTTGTTTGCTAACTTTATCTCTCAGCCATTCTTTCTGAAAGAAGCTAATACTGAGTTTAGCATTAAGTAGAAGATGGAACAGCTGCCTTCTACTCCTGCAAAGCATTTATTTAAAAAGCAATATTTGCAAAGAAATAATTCATTCGTTTTTCATATCAATTTATATTGCATCCATTTTGAAAAAAATCATGAAGAATTTTGTAATAAGATTTAGAATGAGAGACACGCAAGCTGGGCCAGTCCTTACCTTAGTTGGAGAAAGGACAAGTAAACCATTGAAAAATGTCACTATTACGGGTATGGAAGGAAGGAACCTTCATGAATCTTTATTATTTATTTATTAAACCAATTTTATAGTTGTCCATATTACAAACAAGCAGCACTGGATAGCTTAGAGAACTGAAAACAAGTAATAAATACAAATATTTAAAAATAGACTGAAATAGGTTCCTGCAATGGTGCCTTTTATTCTAGCAGCTCATCAGAATCTCAGATTAGATTAGAAAGTTTGTCAGGTAACAACATTAGAGAAATTCTGAGTCTTAATTAGCCTTTATGCATTTTGAAAAATTCATGTTCATATGAAACAATAATTCAATATCCTCTAGTAACAAGGAGAAGCAATATTTGTTATAGACTACAATAGTGAAAGTGAAGAATCAAGTAGTTGATCCTTATTTACAACAAAAATAATACCTATTAATTCCAGAATTTAGTGATTTGTTCCCCATTTTTAAATTTGTAGATTCACTTTTCTCATTAATAGAAAATTTGCTTCTCTTGTTGTTTTGATGACACTGTGATTATCAGACCACAACTTAAACCCATAGCTAGACAATAACTGCAGACCTTAAAGTGATCTCTTTGATTTTTGTAAGGAAACTTAACATTTGTTATATTATAGTTGGAGAGTTCCTTTGGCTATTAAAAAGCAGGTTTTTGCCAAGTCTAAATTTCCCCTGCTTTCTCACTCTGAAAACATTGCTTTATGGTAATAGCCAGGTGTATTTGAATAGCAGAAAAATTGCTTTTAATTTTGTCAAAGTCTAGTGAGTGTAGTATAATCTGTCATCAAGCAGCAGGAATCTCTCTTGGCAGCTGAAATGGATTTGACATTTTTAGCTTATAGTAAGCATTAGACATCAGCACATCACTTAACAATTTTTCAGAGGCATAAATAAAGCACACACTGAGCAAATTGATAAGATCTGGTAAAAGATTTTGATCAGCATGAAAACAGCAGAGTTAAGAAATGTTGTCACAGATTTCTATTGAAACCACTCAAGCTGATATGGCTACATTTATATATCAATTAACATGGACAATTTCCTCTCTTGAACTGGTTTTTTTCCAGTTTCTTTAGAAGTTGATATTTCTAACACGAATAAATATGATTTTAATGGGATTTAAATTTATCATTTGAGAAATACTAAAACACTAGGATCTGAGTTAATTATACTGTTTTTTATACTGACTACATAAAGTCTTTCCAAATTCAGCATTTGCTGTGTTACCAATTAGATAAGTTCACTTATACTAGCTACCAATTACTGTAATATTTCTCAGGTCGTGGTAATATTTACGTTTTCTTAGAAAACTAGCTCCTTCTTTTTGTCCTTCCTTCCACCATCCCTTTTTCTTCACTTCCTTTTCTTGAATTTCAATTCCACAAATGGATATCAAGAATTGTTGCCCTTTGTTGTTCTGTTGGAATTTACTGGAACCTAAGTATTTCGGCTTTACAATAACAAATGTAATAGTAATTTTATGGAGTTATATATTGCTGGTATGCAAAATATGTGGTCCATGGGTTGCAAAGGTTTCAACATCTTTCATTTTGTGCCCTCAAAACACCAAACTTCAGCAATATGACATCCTGTGCAACCCTCCTTTGTTTCCTAATGCAGGTAATCCTCGAGTTATGGCAGTTCACTTAACAATTGTTCAAAGTTGTGACATAAACCTTCCTCCCAGTACTTACAACACAGTCCTGAGATTAGAAATGTTTCAGTACCATGGCAGTCATTCTCCCTTATGAATAACTGCAGAGGCACTGCAACATTCACCTTGCCTATTCCCCGCTTGCTGGGTCTCCACAGGCACTGAGCCTGTGGAGACTTACTTATCTTGCAAATAAGTTCCTTTGCATGCTTCAGTGCATTTGCAGAGAACTGAGGCCTAAAGTACCATCACGCAAGATCAGTAGCTGATCTCTTAATCTCACAGTACTTTAGGCCTCAGTTCTCTGCAAACAGAGGCCTATATGTTATTCATGGCAAAAGTTCTTGCAAGTTGACGGGAGTCTTTGAGGCAGTGAAATCCTTTGAGCTGTCTCCTCTCTGTCCCGGTTTCTTTGCCTGCTCCCAGCACTCCAAAAGTGGAGCAGTGAGAGCAGAGAGCGAGGTGAGTTTCCCCCAAAGGCTTCTGGTCTCAATGCGCAAAGCATCCCATTGGCTTACAAATGCTTTGCGCACTAAGACTGGAAGCTTCTGGGGACTGTGATCTTGCGCAACTTCAGGCACCCATCTGCTTTTGCAGAGAATGGGTGCCTGAAGTTGTGTGAAAGCATAGCCCCTAGAAGCATCCAATCACAGTGTGCAAAGTGTTTCCAAGCCTATAGGACTCTTTCAAGCAGCACGATTTTACTGCCTCAAAGAGTCCCATTGGCTTAACCCTAACCCTAACCTGTAGTATAAATATGTCAATTTGTAAATAATCTTAATTGACTAGAGAATACAAACAATAACAGTAGAAGAAATATTTGCTTATGTATTTTAATGTTCTTTGTGTATAATCTTTTTTTAATAGTTTCTTTATTTTCAAACAAGCATACATACATACCTACACAAACAAAACATAAAAACATAAAACCATCTTCCA
>JANHFJ010007766.1:213747-229724 GCA_032468195.1 Cerberus rynchops | reverse complement strand
GGCCAGCGATAACGAAATCTGGCTGAATCTAGGCGCCGGAAAGCACAGCCACTCGGTCTTGGCTGGGTTGAGTTGAAGTCTGTTAAACCCCATCCAACTCCGCACGGCCGCCAGGCACCGGCCCATCACTTCCACGGCCTTCCACGGCCTTCCACTTCCATGTATGATTGTGTATGTGACCAATAAAATTTGAAATTGAAATTGTATGTACTCATTTTGCCATTCTACCCAGACAGCTGTTACAATGTGCAAGGAAGTAAAACTTAGGGCAGTAACCTGGAGTAATTTCTTAATATGTCTGCTTGGTATTCATAAGGAATACTTGTTTTAAAAACAGTAGACTTCCATGGATATATCAGGATAATCTTTTCTTTAAATCTGATATTTTCCATGACTCATTCTGGAAAAAACATAAGGAGATTAGTTTCTATCCTGAAATGGTTGCAGCTTTATGACATTGAAATAATCATTAGCTGCTACCTCTTCTTATTCAACAAATGTGGATGGGAAGGGGAGTTATGAAATGAGGAAGGAGAGAGTCACTCAAACCTTTCCATCTTCTGAGATCTTATGTTGCAAGATGTGATTAGAAAGTTCAGATTAGAGATCTCAGGTTCTGTGATTAGCAATCTGACAACTGAAAAGGGGGGGGGCTAGAAGGGGAAATAGGGACAGCTACCCATGGAGGAAAACATCATGGGAATGCTGAGACAAGGTGCTAATTTGGAAGCAGGATAAAGGCCGTGTGCAAGATCCCATTGTTTAAAATCTATCAAACTGTAGTGCCAATGGCTGGTATGAAATACTGCATTTTGGAAGATATAAGATGATAATCAGAGCCTATGGAGTAAATTGAGTCAGAAGGCTGTTTATTGATTGAATTATAGTGTAGGGATATGGTACGGACCAGTTTGTTGCAGTAATTATGATATCAGTCTAGAAACCAGGAATTTATAAATCTCCCATTAGGCACAAGGCCTGCTGGATGATCTAGCCAGTCATTCTATCTCAGCCATAAGAAGAAGCTAATGATAAAGAACTTCTAAAATCTTACAGATATAGATTGTACAGAACAGCATTGTAGATGTACTGCTGCAGAATAGAAAGTTCTGAATTGTATGAAAAGTTCTTATGACTAACACTATGGCCTGAGAGGCAAGATTTTCTTACATTTATTCATTTATGCAGTTGACTTACCGCCTCAGTTTTCTCAGACTCTACATGATAAATTCATTTTATCTTGGTTTTAGGCATGCAAAACAGCGAATTTCATGAAATTATCAGGAATCCTTTTGCTTGCACATGGAATGTTGGCTTCAGCTTTATTCACAATAGCATCAGCAAAAAATAGAGCAAGTAACCCAAGAAGAATAAATACAAAAAATTCATATATGCGAACCCTGAGAATTTCTCTAGGTCATAATTCTCTAATACAAACTAAGCATTTTGACCCTGATAATATTTTTCTTAGCTTGAAATTGAATGAACTGAACATCTACACATATGCCAATCACCAAGGAATGTTAGAATATTTCATTTCTTTGATGAATTTTTTCTTGATTTTAAATTATAAAATCAATCATTTCAGTTACCTTTACTGGATTATATTATTTTGTTATTCTGTTTTTTTTAATGAATGCAACTTATAAATGTTAAAGTAAGCTCTGTGTCCTCTTTTACTTCACTTGGCATATAGACATGGCATGATTCACCGAGAGTAGGTGATAATAGTAAAAAGTATCTGAATGCATCTCATAAAGAACTATACACTATACTATCATCATTGGCATTACAGACACACAAGGCAATACATAGAGAGAGGCCCTTTCTCTTATTTATTCATAAACAACACTAGGAGGTAACATAGAATAAGAGAGAGTGACTTCTTGTTATTTTTTATGTTTCCAAAGTCCTATATCCAAAACTTTATGTTTTATACATAGCACTTTAGCATTGAAGAGACTGGTAAGCAGATTTCTGGTAAGCAAGAAATCTGGGGATACAAAGAGAAAAGAGAAAGAGAGAGAAGGTGGATAAGAAAAATACTAACTTTGCAGCTGAGTACAAACAATTGGACACAAGAAAATATTCAATGCTACCCTTAGGATATAAATAGACTTAGAACTGTGGTCAGGGGGAAGAAAAGTGAAGTCCTTATTTTGAGAACTCTACAGGTTCAACTTTATACATATTTTCTTAATACTAACATTGAACTCAGTGGCATTTTGGACTATAATATAGGATTCATAGGATATTCATAGAAAAGCAATAGTTGGAATGCAATACTGCAGGCTACTTCTGCTGACTGCCAGCTGCCTGCAATTTGGCAGTTCAAATCTCACCATGCTCAAGGTTGACTCTGCCTTCCATTCTTCTGAGGTCGGTAAAATGAGGACCCAGATTGTTTGGGGCAATATGCTGTGAAGAGGGATGTAAAGCACTGTGAAGTGATATATACAGTAAGTCTAAGTGCTATTGCTATTGCACTGACATTATAGAACATACTACTTAAGTCCACGGTAAGTGTACAAGACTCCTGCTTCATTTCATCCATTTAGGAATTCTTAAAAATATCTTCAACACACCCAGATTCACAAAGTATTATCAGCAATGCCATAAAGACTGGAAGAATACTGTTTTAATGTGATGCTTGAGATTAAAATCCAATTTCTATCCTACACTTAATTGCTGTTAATTAATCAAACATACTATTCAATTATTGCTTTCAGCCTTCTGCAGATCTGCCATAGCCTCTAATTGAGAGCCTTCTCTTTTAAATCCTTAATGGTGTTTTAATGTATTTGTAGAGTTCAGCTATATCAGTGTTACTAGAAGGGTTTGTTTCTTTTGAAGAAGAATAATTTTCCAAATCAACATTTTCCTGCTGATTTGCCAGATGTTTCAATAAATACCCATCTTCAAGCTTCAAACAACTGCTTTGGTAGCCTACCTGAGTCTGTATGTTACCCCAAACTTCTGGATTGTCTTGTCAGGTATGAAGAATTGAAAGAAGAAATTTCATGCCTTGCACAACTTTTCTGCTGTCTTAAGGCGAGGAGACAAAAATCTGCACTTTTAAGCATGGAAGAAAAATCAAACCTATGATTTTGCTACATTTTTAATGTTTTTTTTTAATTTCTCTTAATACCGGGAAAATAATTGTTTGGTACCTTTCATTTCAAAGATGACTTGGCTTCCCCATATCCTATCCAAATATGAAAGATTCCTTTCTTTATTCAGCTGAACGCAGGTGATAACTTCACAGAGGCAAAAGTCAAACATTTGTTGATGATTTTAAAAAAAGGAGAAGCTGTTTATGCAAAATGGTCCCAGGCAAAATAAAACATGAAATAGCTATAACCTTGTAAGAGGTAAAGCACAGCAGGAAACATCTCTTTCAGCTTTACATTTTAATCAAACTCTGTACTTGATTACAGACTGAGTATCTTCATTAAAAAAAATCCAAAGATGTTACAAATTAAGCCTGTAAGTTAAAGTCAGATGACAATTGTAGTAAATGCAGGAATGCTAGGGAGTATGGTTTGTCAAGGATAAGGGAATTTTCCATTCAATTCATACTGTAAAAGAACTTGGCTAATTCTTTCTGGCTGAACAAAGTTATGAACTGAAAGGCAGTTAGACTTTGATATTTCTACAATTTCAATTTTTCAGTTCACTTCTTCAATCAAAATTAATCTTCAGATGGGAGAAGCATGTATATATTAGTTAAAAAGGGAAAACAACCATATTAGAGGAAATATGTTTACAAACATTGATTTAGGAGAATTGCTTGCAAAAATAAAGAACAAGTATGGTATAGTCATTAAGGCACCAGACTAGAAAGCAACAGGCAATGAATGTTCAAGTCCTGTCTTAGTTATCTGGGTAACCTTGGCCCAATCACTCTCTGTCATCCCAACCCACACGTCATAGGGTTGTTGTTGTGAGTAAAATAGGAGGAAAGTGTGTTGGACCAAAGATATTATAGCAGATAATTACAATGATTAAGAAACAGAACAAAATTAACCGAAGGCTAAAAATATTAATAAAAGTAATGAGAATAAATTATTTGCAAGTTTTTGGAGTCTAAAGGTCTTTGGAATAAAATAAAATGATCATACAATATCCAATATTATAGTATTTATTAAAAAAGATCATTTATGAATCTAGAAAGTATGTCTTCAATCAGCTCCTTCTCTTATGACTGATTACTCTTGCAAAATATATTTATAAAGGGTTATAATGGAACGATGCTTAAAAGCTCCCTAAAAATGATCAAAAGGAGAAGTTATCTGGGTAGAAATTTATGTCATATTCAGAAACACATAATCTTTTTTAATCTTTGAAGGGTAAATCCCAATCCTGATTTACTAGCTCTTAGGAACAGAAGTTGTTGAAATTGGAAACCATGATCATATTGGTGAAGCTAAACGTTCCTGAGTACACATTCAATTGATCTCATAAAACAATTTTTATATAACTTAATATATCCTGTGTTATATAACAGTTAAGCTTTTTGGCACTGGAAATCTAAGTTGGTTTATATTCCATGAAAGCTGAATGGGTGGCTTTGGGATAGTTAGTACATTTTTTTCTGAATTGAATTTACCTCCTAGGATCATTGCTGTGTACAAAAAAGGAGGAACAATAGAAGCAGCAAACAGCCTTTGAAATTATGTTGTAGGCCTTCTTGAACTCCTGACTGAAAGGTGGGATATACGGTAAATCTAAACAAACATCTGCTTAGATATACAATGCAACTTCACTTGAACTATTATGATAGAGTTGGTCATCACAGATCAAACATGATGTTTTAGTATTGGAAAAAAGTCTCTTAAAGTATTAAAGGACTAAAGTAAATCCCTATGGCAATGGTGGCGAACCTTTTACTTGCCGAGTGCCGAGCAGTACGTGCTTTGCATGTGCCATCCGTCCTTGCGTGCGTCTCCTCCACGTGCGCTGCATGTGCAACTGCAGCATCTATGCATGCATGCACCTTTTGCATGTGCAATGCACTCATGCTGCACACAGGCACTCACGCACACATGAGCAATTGCATATGCATGCACAGGAGAACTCCGAAGACCAGCTGGATTTCCTGCTGCAATCATGCGCATGCACAGTGGAGGCCTGAAGATCAGCTGGGTCTCTGCAATTGTGCATGCCTGAATGTGCAACTGCATGTGCATGCTCAGCTGGAGGTAAGTTGACTGAAAGCTTGTGTGTCCAACAAGATGGCTCTGCGTGCCACCTGTGACACCCGTGCCATAGGTTTGCCATCATGGCCCTATGAACATGGTACAACAGCTTTGCATCTGAAAAAGATATGTTTGGGAAGTAAACTAATCCAAACAATTATGCAAAGAATAGGAGAGAGGGAAGGAGAAAGAGAGAGAGGGAGAAAGAGGAAGAAGACTAGGACCCGATTCATCCAGCAAAGTTAATGGTGAGAAATTCAGGGAAGAATAAAAAAAGAATTTCTTTACAAAGTTTAACAACTAATTGTGAAATTTGCTACCATGAAGGATCAGAAAGTATCACATAGGACAAGGTTATCAAGAGTTTTACTTATGATGGCAATATTATGATCAGTAATAAAAAAAAGCATTCCTCTGAAAATCAGTTGCTGAGAAACATAAGTGAAAAGATGCTATTATATTGATCTTGGACTGGACAGGCTTTTAATCTTATGCATTAAGGTTTTCTTATCTCTTTATTGACAGAACTCTGACTAGAAGCTACATAAATATAGATACTTTGTCTTTAATGGAATATTTTTTGTCTATCAAAATAACCTGTATAATCGCCATTCTAATGACACCGGAGAATGGCTGAATATTTCAAAGGAAGGATGTGAAACAAACTTAACACATTGAATAGGATATACTTCAAAGATACTGACATTTGGATGTAGTTAGGACAATTAACTATGAATGCATTAACTAATTTCTTCAACTTTCTAAGAAATGAACGTTTTAACATTTTAGTGCTGTCAGGTCACAGCGAACAGTGGTGATATGTTTAATGTCCTTAAACTATCAGAAGAAAAACCCTAAGCTTTGTGAGGTGCTAGCCTAATAGGGGCTTATAAAAATAGAACAAAGCTGACATGGGGGAGCAAACTTCTTTTTGGCAAATGGCAGGCAACCCTTTCAGATTGTTTCATCCCCTCTGATCAGACTTTCTGGTACAAATTTATAAGACAGTCATTTATGCCTGGTTTTATTCTCTGCTTCTTAAATTCATCTTTTGTATTAGATACAGAGGTAGGATACGTGTCCAAGATATACACTGGAACAGGAAATTCAGTATATCCATTTCACAACTGTGGTTTTATGCAATATGGTTTTAGTAGTGAAGAGGCTGAGCTGCCTTGAAGAAAACTGTTTGAATAATGCATGTCAGAGCCTTTAGATCAATGGTTCTCAAACTATGTTGTAAGGCAAATTTACCATAAATCAAGAAAAAAGTTTCACTTTGCCAGGTGTAACTTATTCAAAAACAAGATAAGCAGCTGAACAAGAAGTGATTCTTCCTTCATTCCACTCCCTCTGGAGGAAGCCAAAATGCTTAGTTTTTGTATTGTAGGTATTTATTTTTCACAGCAGAAGTGTGCTGGCCAGTAAATTTTGGAATATTCTTTTAAGGTAATCTAGGATTATTTTTTCCTCTGATTATTTAAATTGAGAGGTTTTTGAACCAAGGATTTGTAGGCCCACAGTTGTCACTTTCTCATTGCTTTATCTTAAAGAAAAAGAAAGTAAGCCATTCTGGCTCAGTATTAACAGAGAAAAGACAATTGGGTTTGCTGCAAAGATATCTCCAGACATCTTTCACCAAGCATGGGCTCCTTACAATGGTGAAATTCAGCCAGATTGCACCACATCAGCCAAACCGATAGTGGTGATTTGAAATTGGCCCCAGCCCCCACCCCTGCCCTTATACTTCCTTATACGAGCTTGGGGGGGGTATTTTTGTTTGTTTGTTTCTTACCTTAATCAGCTGTTTGGAGCATTTACAGAGTCTCCCTAATGATCCCCTTTGCCTCTGGTGCCTGTAAAAAAGGCTTAAAGAGTGTGCTGCAGTGCATTTGGCAGGCATGTGCGCACCGAACCGGTAGCAGAACCGGTTGGCTTCCACCCCTGGCTCCTTAGGTCATGAATAAAGCCAACACTTTAAGATAATAACTCCATATCAGTTAAGAAATATCTTTAAAACATCATTTGCTAAACCACCTAGCACAGGTGTCTCAAACTCGCGACATCACAGTGGCATCACATGACATATCATAACTTTTATCACCTTCGCTAAACCAAGTATGGGCATGGCCAGTACGTGACTCATCCAGCACGAGGATGCATCACATTAGTTTGACACCCCTGACCTAGCAAATTTAAATTTTTAATGGCCCTGTTTAAGTATGGACAAATTTATGGTATCTAATGCCCAAACTCCAGGAATGGAAAACTTGATGGCCATACATTGAGGACTAAGGATATTTCAGAACAAAACAGTGGATGTTGGTGAGGCAAGTAGAGCATATGGTCTGACTCAAGACTCAGTTGTAAGAGGAGACACCCTGAACATGGAGTGAAAGTATTCATGAAGGAACAAAGTAAACAAATATAGGTAATCTTTGATTTACAACTATTAACCGGGACCAGATTTCCAGCTGTAAGACATTATAATCATAAGTTGGTACTTATGTGACTGGACCCAAGTTTACAACATTTTTTGTGGAGGTTCTTAAGTGAATCCTGCAATTATTAAGCAGATGCTGTAGTCACAAAGGGCAAAACCATTCTTTCAAAGGGGCTTTTTGGGGAAACTGGGAAAAAACAGCAAATCTCATTCACATAACTATGGGACATTGCAAGCAGCTGTAATGATGATCTGGTTCCAAATGCCCAGAGTGTTGCCATTTGAAGCTTCACTGTGCCTATCATAATTTTGAATGGTCATTAAACAACCAGTTGTAAGTCAAGGACTACCTGAATCCTAACCCAAGGTTCATTCATTGTTCACTTGTGCAGTGATAAACTATAGGTTACTTTGGGATTGATCATTTTATATTTTAATACTATTTAGCATTTTTTATTATATATTTATGACATGCCATTTCTCATGTTATTGCATGCTAAACTACTAGGAGCTCTGGTCCAATATGACAATATAGAAAAACAGCAAATCCATCCAATTAGTGGCTGAATTTTCCAAATAGAAAAATAGCAGTAGTAATAGCACTTAGACACCACTTCACAGTGCTGTACGGCCCTTTTTAAGCAATTTACAGAGTTAGCATATTGCCCCCAATAATCTGTTTCATCATTTTAATGACCTCAGAAGGATGGAAGGCTGAATCAGCTTTGAGCCAGTGAGATTTGAACTGCCAATCTGCTGGCAGTCAACAGTCAGCAGAATTAGCATACAGTACTGCATTCTAACCAGTGCACCACCATAAATGTGACTTTGTCATAAATATTACTATTTCTCAGTGTGGACTGAAACTGATCAGACAGATAACTTTTTCACTCACCTATATGGTACGTGTTATTATGGAGAAAAACATTCTTACAAAATTGTTCAATGTTTTCATCAGCTCTGAAACATCATTCTCCTCAATTATTTTGATTAAATACTTCTAATAGCTTTTACATTGTGAAATAAAGGAGTATGTTATTTTCTGCATGATACACAGAATAATGGGAGTTTCTCTACAAGCTCTGTCCATTTTATATGCACAAATATAAACTCTGGGATTTATGTTATAGTGTATAATGTCATAATGATTCTTCTCCTGTTCCTTGTTGCTTGTCCAGATGCTACTACATGGTTCTGACAGATTGTCCCCCTCTCAATTGTGGTGGTTCATACTGCATATAGTGATACAAAGGGTGTAGCATTTTTAAAAGTCGTTTGAGTAGCCAGAGGTGTGAATATCCAAAGTTATTTTAAAGTCTGTGTTCTTGCTTGGGTTTTTTTTTTTCAGAGTGGGTGGATAAAAACTATAAAAAGATGCTTTATGTTTAGAGTCTTGTCTCCATTGAAAGTATTTACAATGTACAAAAATTAAACAAAGAAATCATTTTAAGAAGGATGGAATTAGAAAACAATTCTGAAAAGATTACATCTCTGGTATTACAGAGAGAGATGGATATTAGAAATACATAAAAGAAATGGATGAACATCAAAAATAGCAATAGGTATTCCCATGCAAACATTTTATTTGCATATGTAGAAGCTCTAATGTTCTGCAGATGCCCCATGTGTGCAAGAATTTTCCTATTTACTTATTTTGCAGAAATGAATATGAAAGATATGGAGAGTAACAGTGGGATCTCTGCCAATAGGACTATCAGGGTATTGAGTGATCTAAGGCCAGAGAATTACAACATCAAAAATAACAACAAAATCAAATCACAGCTAAATAGAAGGAAAAATATATCCTTTGTATACATCAGTTTTCATTTCTCTAGAATTACATTACTTTCTGAAGACTAAATTCAGATTAATGCTATAAACCAGAAATTTGTTCTGCCAACAAATAGCTGATTATGATGTGAAACAAACACATGCACGCGCACACACACACACACACACACACACAGCCCCCCCCCCATTTCACAAGGAGTATGCTACACATCATCAGTCAGTCAAATATGATGACAATTTTATGAGTCACACTGTCATGTAATTCACTGTGGATAACCTTGGACAACTTTCAGAGAGCTTTCAAAATTAGGGATTATGATGGTCTATAGTTTCTTTAATGTTCAAACTCCTGGCTGAAAACTGATGCTACAGCTTCCTGCCATTTTGAAGTATGGAACAGATGAAAACCACATTGCAGAACCTAAAATCCTCCCTAAAAATCATACTTATCAAAAAATATTTATGGAAAACATGCCTCTTATCTATATATGTGATGTAAATCTGTTCAGTTGGGGCTCTCTATTTCCCTCAAAATGTTAAATTTTATATACAAAGGGTTTGCCATAATTTTATATTTGATGGCTTTTCTAATTATGGAAGTAATATAAAGTAAAAGTTTGGCTCATCAACAAGTCATTTTTACCATACATATAAATCATTTTAGTGCCACAAACATCCAGAAGTAACTTCTACATTGTTTCAGGATGATTTTGCAGGAAAAGGGAAAGAAGAATATTTTTATAATGGATTGTGCCAGATAATTTAAAAAAAAAAAAAATCCAGCATTTTGGGTAATAGCAAAAACAGAAAAATAAATACAGGTAGTCCTCGACTTACAAGTGTTAGTTTAGTGACAGTTCAAAGTTACAATGGCACTGAAAAAAGAGACTTATGACTTATTTTTCACACTTGTGACTGTTGCAGCCTTACCATGATTATGTGATTAAAATTTGGATACTTGGCAACTGATTATGACAGTTGCAGTGTCCCAGAGTCATAGGAACAGTTTTTCTGACCTTCTGCTGAGTAAAGTCAATGGGGAAGCAGATTCAATTAACAACTGTGTTATTAACTTAACAACAGCAGTGATTCACTTAACAACTGTGGCCAGAAAGGTTGTAAAATGGAGCAAAATTAACTTAATCAAATTCTCACTTAACAACATAAATCTGAGGATCTATTGTGGTCATTAGTCGAGGATTACCAGTATCCCTTTTTCCATATAAAGCAGTTTTCCTATTTTCTTTATGATCAGTTTTAACCAAAATGGCATGTTTATTATTGTGATTTTGGAAATAACATCATACAAGCCTTTGCTCGGCATGAATGTTTTACAACATGATTGTGTAATGCCACAATTTTTAAGCAAATATAAGCAAAATGACTTCTGATTCCATTAACAATGTGAGATAATCTTTGTGTTGTGTTGTCGAATTTTTCCAATGCCAGGGAAGAGTTCTGACTGAAGCAAATTAAACAGACATTGTGGTTTATATTCTGGTGTAGAATGTAGATAGTCCTCGATTTACGATCACAACTGAGTCCAACATTTCTGTTGTTAAGTGAGATGTTTGTTGAGTTTTGCCCCATTTTATGACCTTTTGTATTATAGTTGTTAAGTGAATTACTGGTTGTTAAATTAGTAATAAAGTTATTAAGTGAATTTGGCTTCCCATTGATTTTGCTTGTCAGGAATTCAAAAAAAAAAGGTGATCACATGACCACAGGATATTGCAACCATCATAAATATGAATCAGTTGCCAAGGATCTGAATTTTGATCACATGACCATGGAGATGCTGCAATAGTTGGTAAGTGTGAAAAATGGTCATAAGTCACTTTTTTCAGTACCATTGTAACTTTGAATAGTCACTAAATGAACTGCTGTAAATCGAGGACTACCTGTATACCTCAATTCCATCTATGCTATAAAACAGTTGGATAGTTCAGTTTCTTCACTGTAATCCTTAAGAATGCGATTTAGTATCTGTCTACACAAACATTCAAAAGGGCAAGTGATAGAAGTGCATAATTTGCATCTTTTGTAAGATTGTATTATGATGCATGTCTTGTCTTTTTCGACATCATTGCAATTCATGATGGATACACAGGAAGCAGTATGAAAAAAGCAAAACTCACACATGATCATTTTAACTTGGTTTATGTAAAAAAAAAAAAACCCGACATGGTTGCCAATGATGAAATCTATCTGAAATATGGGAATAAATAGTTTATCTAAGACAAGAAATTCAATAATTTAAAATGTCAAATAATATAATCCTAAACTGAATTTGACCAATTTTAAAGAAATTCCTCCTGTATTCAGAAAGATTCATTGTAGTACCTTCAAAGAATCATGGATTCATTTAATAAGGGTAGTAAATGTAGTGATGACTATTTTGGAGGCAAAGTTACTCTCCACATAGATCAGCGCCTTAACGATGCAGCGTTAAGATTTGTGGGCTTCAGAATTTCTCTGTTAGCATGTTTGCAGTAGCCATATCTGATCCTGGATGAAAAAAATAATAAAGAACTTCCCTTCTTTTTTCTCAACTTTGTGTTCTGGTACCATGGGCAGAAAAGATGAGGTGGGGGGGGACAGTAAGGAGATTGAAAAACATGGAATATTTAGAGATGAGAGGATGTAGAAATAGAATATTGCTCCCTTTCAGCTAGTGAAGGATTTTCCTTGTTTTTCTCATGGATATGTCTAATAGACATGGTCATAGGCTGAACTTGCATAACATGTTGGCAAAATTAATAAATTTTGTTGGTTTCTACAATACATTGAATAAATCAATCAACAAGGATGAGTTTGCACAATGTGCTGAATGAAAGAGAGTATAAGAGTGGTGGGAGGAGATGGGTTTGGTTGTAGGATGTGTGTAAGCAGCCACTATCTGAATTGGCATTTTGTGAAACTCCCATCATTCTCTTTCATATTCTGCTGCTTTTGCTTAGCTGCTTATAATTCAGGAAGATATATTTTTCTGCCTTATTTTTACAGAAAGCACTAAGGGCTAATGGTGGAAATGCTTCCCAACACAATTTCAAAGACTGAGTGATTGATTCCAAAAAAGTTCACACTGAGTTGTCAACAGGCATTAGACTTAGTACAGTTATGGAGATGTGTCACCAGTATGTATTGGCAAATGTTCTGAAAGGAGAATTTTCATTACTTTAAGGGTTGCACGGGAAAGTAATGGTAATTTTGAAATAAAGTTTCATATTTGTGCATGTTATTTTCTGAAATATTTCATAAGTTCAAACAAAGGCTGTATTATATTTCTGTCTAAGAAGTGAAAGGTCTTGATGAATTTTAATGGAATCAGAGGTACTTCCTGCAAATTGTTTGGTCAAATCAGAGGAAAGGGATATCAAAGGAGCTACAACATCTTCCATCTTATCCTGATCAAGTGAAAAAGTTCATGCTGTGTATTTTACTTTACAGATCACTTCTGAAACTATAAATCTACAGGCCATGTTTTTGCAATCAGTGGTAATAATTATGGCAACATAACATTGCAATAAGCTATGTATTTTTATTCCAAAATAGGAGCACTTTACAGATTAAAAGATGTATAATTATAAGATTATTGCTAGAAATTTTAAAAACACTGTTTCCTAATTAGTCTAATTTCAGTATTTGTGTAAAATTCATGACAAACAGCTGTTTTATATGATTATATATATATTTTTATTCTGACTGTAAATTCATGTTATTTCTTTGGAAGTAGCTAGACAATGATTAACAGTCAGGGTGGAAAAATCCCAGCCAAATGGGTAGGAATAAATTAACACTCTGAACTTGCAAGTCAGCTCCTGTGTTTAGTTTTCAATTTACCTGGCTCCCTCCTTTATTTCTTGGCTATTACAAAACTTATATGAATTGGTAAATAGAGCCAAGTTTTCACTTCAGCACAAAGCCAATTTCTGGAAGCATTTTATGGCTATGATCATTAATCTACTTCCTTATGAGCAAACTCTTCAGAATATATGAAATAGCAACCTTATTTCTCAAATTGTTCTGTAAATGGTCCAATCTGGTCCAAGAAAATATGGAAAACAGCCGGCTTATATCTGTGGCAAAATATAGAAAATTAGAGCTGAATTCCTACTACTGGAGTCTAAAAAAAACCCCCACATGTGATTATAGATGTTTTATTTGACACCAAATTCAAATGGAATTTACAAGAAATTTATGAGAAGTATACTAAATGTAATTGGTTATCAATGCAGGAATTTATTTTTTAGCTATGATCATTTGAAACTACTTTCTCTCTTGCCCCAATCAACTTGAATGTTTACTGTTTGGGAAGTAAAATATAGTAAAATTTTCTGTGATAGGAATAACAATTTCAAACACAGTTTTGATAAACAACATAATTTTAAGTGATTGTTCACTGTTAAAGCTCTTCACCAATTATTAGTTCTCCCTTTAAGCCACTGCCTCTAACATTTCTGATTAAGGATTAAACCCATAACAAACAAAACGTCAAGATTTAATTTCTTTTCCAAGCATATTATCTTTTCATTCCTCCACAACCTGAAAACTATACAGTATGTAAACTAGACATGCATCTTGATGAAACCATGAACATTAATACCCTGTTTCTCCAAAAGATGGCCCACCTTGAAAAGAAGCCATATCACGTTTTTGAGTGCATGCAATCAAATTAAGCCCCACCTACAAAATTAGCCCTAATTAAGACCCTGTCCATCCCGGGTGCAGGGGGTGGGTCAAGGCACACAGGTAAAAAATAAGCTAGGGTGGGGATGGGGTGGAGATGCTGTATTTACCAGGCCTTGCATACCCCAACACCTGCCTTGCCTTCATCTGTGGCTGCTTCTTCTGTGGCTGCTTGCCACCACTCACACGCATCGCCCCGGCTTCCATTTCGCCTTCAGATGCTTACTGGAAACCCTCTGCAGCCGATAATAGAAATTCGTGGTGATCCAGAGTCCTGTTATCTGCTGCAGAGAGCTTTCTGGAAGCTGATAACAGACCTCTGGGACAATCTGGAGCTCTGCTATCAGCTGCAAAGAGCTTTTTGGAAGGCATCTCAAGGCAGAGGGATGATGCATGCAAGTTGTGGCAAGCAGCTGCAAAAGAAATGGGCCAGCAGTAGGCTCCTGCTCAGTGGGGCTGTGGGTGCCACTGCCGCAAGGTGAGTCAATAATCAGAACCCTCCAAAAACAAGGCCTAGACATTTTTTCAGGGGTCAAAAGAAAATAAGACCCGGCCTTCTTTTTGGGGAAACACAGGTATTGCTAATTAAATGGACATTTATTGTCCCTGATACATTTGAGAAGACACATGTGCATATCCACAGCACTCCCATCATAAGATTCTATGATTCGACAAGATATCTTGATATGGCTTTTTTTTAAAGTAAGACAGTATTTGCTTAAAGAGTTGCTGAAATTAACATTTGATAACTTTCCAAGATACAGTTAAGATCAGAGCAATATTAACTAATTTTTAGTAAAGGCTTGAAAATGTTTAAGGGAGCTGCTATGACTCACTGAATGCTATATAAAGAATCAGTCTTGTTTAGATAAAATACTTGCAAGTGGGAATTAGGAAAAACACTTTTTTCACAACTGAGCAATTGTTACCTTTTAAATGGCATTGGGTGGGTGCAGCTATGGCTTATACTCAAAGTAAATGTCATCCAAATCTTACAGTATATAAATAAATTTGTGCCCTCTCCAGAGGCTTTTTACTTGGCATCCATGTTTCAAGCTACACATTCCCACAATGATTAGGTCTGAGCAAAAAGTATAGTAATGAAAAGAGATGGGGAAAGGAAATCCCATGTATGTAACATTTTATTTCTTCTTACCTGGTGACAACCAACATTTGAAATATAAGCTTTTTTTTCTGTAATTAGGCATTCCACTTTGAACCGTGACTGTAAAAAAATCTGCCTTGAATATTTCTGTTATTTACTTGACAACTCATACCATATTAAAAATGGGAAAATAATGTAAATTAATGGACAAAGGAAAGTGCTACATGAGAATTAGTAATAATTTATTAAATAAGAATGATTAAAGTGTTATATTTATTATTATTGGATCTACAAGAAAATGATACATGGGACAGACTTCCCATTGCAAAATCCAGCCACTTTATCGTGTTCTCCTTTTTCCCCCTGGGGTTCTGGATGAAGCACCAGTTTATCAGCATGACATGATTACATTTAGCAGCTGTCAGAAATGGTGCATTTTCTGCTCATTTTAATTCATATAGGATAATATTCCTTTTAAAAAATTATTTTGCAATCTATTACATTTTTTTTCATCCAGCAGGTCTTGCATTTTTTAATCACCAGTGCAGTTCTAAACAGCCAAAGAAATGAAGGTGGAGGAAGGGAGTGTGCAATTCTACTTAGATACTAATAATGAACATTTTCTTACACTGGAGGAAGAAATTAATTGCCCGCTCTCAAAGGGTCAAATAACAAAAATATTAATTGTCTCTGGAGATTCTCAGTTATTTAGGTCATGGTTGTCCCAAAGGTGCTTTTTTAAATGGCAACT